>JAKTPS010000212.1:0-20134 GCA_030556275.1 Lipomyces sp. NRRL Y-27488 | reverse complement strand
AAAGAGGAGGGATGTTAGTGGGCGGCCCGGGGTGGGGTCGGGACAGCCGGAGGGACCTAACCTCTCTCGTCTCGGTGTTGCGCAAGCAAACAGCCTGGCGAGAGTGCCCTCGCGAGCAATTGTGCCCGGCCCTGCCCCCGTTTTTTAAACAAATCATGATCTGGGTTAGGGTACAAACGCGGACGTAGTATAGTGCTACTCTCACTTCGCCCAGGGAACTTTTAGTCATATGATAACCATATCATACTCACGTTTGATTGATTGATTTAGTAGGTCATAGCCATCGTCGCATTTATGGCGGTCGGTAACCTGTATGATTCAAAAAAAAATACTGTAATAGCTAATGCTGGTTCATATGCACAGAATTTTATACTGCTGTATAGTTACAAAGTACAGGGAGGCCCATCTAATTATGTATCTTCTATCCACCAGCCACATCAATAATACTAGTATCAAATATGCAAACCCCCAAGAGCCTTATGAATGCGAAGTTTTATCCTTGTCGATCAGGTCGCGATCGATCCAGATACTCGTGTCGACCGTGTTTTCGTCGAAAGTACGAACAGTGACGGTTCTGCAACCATGAACATTGCGCGCAACAGAATCCCGAATCTGGTTTGCAAGCTCGTTCGCATGCGCAAGAGTGACTGATGATCCATGCAAACGGACGTCAACATCCACAGAGATCACTGGGCCAGCCTTCACGCCTCGGACATCAACAAGTTCGATACTCTCGGGACCGATACGTGAGCTTGACTCGACGGCCAATTTTGCTGCTTGACGCGCCTCAACAAGTAAATCTTCCGGCATGCTATGGTCGGCGAGCTCGAGAAGTGTTTGTCTGGCTGTAGAAATTCCGACTTGAAGTGTCACAAGAGAAACAAGAAGGCCGCCAGCGGGGTCAAGCCAATCAAGATGACTGAAATGAGATCCCGTAATCGCAACAAGCGCGACTAGGGACGTTAAACAGTCAACACGATGATGCCATGCATTCGCGGCAAGAACTGTAGATTTCTTGTCCCGTGCAACTTTCATGGTCGCCTGATACAACCATTCCTTGATAACGATACTTCCGCCGGCAAGCCATGCAGCATTGATATCAGGCGAAACGTCACCGTGAGAATGAGAATGCGAGTGTGAGAAGAGTGATCCGAGGAATGAAGATGATTCTGGAGTTACCGCATGCGGATCGGCCGCAACAGCGGCAGCAATTATATCTTGAGCAGTGACAAAGTGATCGTAGAGCGCATCAACAGAATTAACGCCAATTCCCAGTCCTGCAATTATTAGCATAGCCGAGACTCCTAGTGATCCTAGGACCTCAATCTTGCCATATCCGCGAGGAAAGTTTCGGGTTGGTTTGCCTAGAGAAACAGACACGGTCGCAAGAGTGAGAATATCTGAGAGCATATCAGATAGCGCGTGAGCTGCGTCGGCCAGCAGCGACCTGGAATTGAATACCACGCCGCCAATTGCTTTTGCTATTGCCATGCTGACGTTGACGGCCAAGCCTATTCGTGTGATCCGAACGCCAGGATCCGTGCGGTTTGAGGACAGCAGAAGATTGGCATTCTCCGAGTCGCCCGAATGAGAATGTGCGTGGAATATTGAGTGCGAATGACTTTGTTGAGTGTGTGCGTGAGTATGCTGTACGCTCTGCATTTTATTGTCGTGTGAGTGTTTCTCCATGGAATTTATCGATGAGCTGAAAGTTCGGTGCGCCCTCGTATTATTCACAATATCCGCCACCGCAGATAATTTAGAGGTATAAGCTCCTTGTCGGGCAGCAAATGCAGAGGGGCTATAACTAAACGCCAATCGCACGGGCTGTTGCAGCTGATTCCGATGAAGCGGCTTCACCCGACGGTGAGAACACAATCGCGGTGGGTTCCAACATGACGAGACAGATCGCCGCATTACTGCGGATGATGATACCGACGACGACGAGAAGTATAAGCGCGTTAAGTAACGTGAATTGCGCGACGCGGAGACAACGGGTCTGTTCCGAAGCACATCGGCAACTGCCCCGCTCAGCATATCTCCACTTCCGCAATTGCGGATATCTGTCTCTCTTATACTAAGAGGAGATATCAGCTGTCACTAGCGGTGCAAGTGGTCGCCGTGATCTCAGTATCGCGTGACGCAGTACGTTGCCGCCGGAAAATCGAAAGCTCGTTATATGTGTACTCTCGCAATTCGAAGAGACGAAAAGTGGTGTGTGAGGCTCAACTAACTGAAACCCTTACGATCCAAAATATCAAATTTACATGATACCCCCCTTCACCCTGTTGAATTCTTTCTTTCGCTTTTACTGACCTTGACTGTACTATCATAGTATATCATACCACGTCTAGAGGAAGGGTGCATAGGGACAAGTATGATAGACATCGTTGATTCTGTCACCCGCTGCCAGCTATCATACTAGCAGATCAAGAGCTGCCTAATCTGCAGTTATACCTTACATGTGAAAGCCTCTATAGGTATTTGAGCCAATGTCGGCCGCATGATGGGAGGTTACGTGCTCCAGAGGCCTTTCTTGCTGACGCAAAGTGCGTATTTTGGATCGGTTTCGTCTTAGGATAGTTGACACATGGACCCCAACAGTGTCAATATGGTACTACCGAACCCGACCACAAATTATACGCGACTAATTGAGGGTGCAGAGATGCCCTGGCCAATAGCGGGGTTTTGTGAGATATTAACGGGTAGTTGATAGTTGCAGAACCCTATTAGTGCATAATACAGAGGCGAGTTCACTGAGAGAGAAAAGTAATTGTCAGAAGATGGCAAACCAGATTCGACCGCTGACGTGTCAGCGGGCACGGCGTTCGCCTGACGCATTCGTCTCTGCCCTGACACGAATGCACGCAACAAGACAGGCCCAGCAGTGTCATGTCATCGACCGTACGCGTAGTCTCTACAAGAGGGAAGAGAAGGCAGACGAGCGTGGGGTGCTTTATTTAGAAGATGCTTCATGGGGCAATTGCGGTAGGTGGCAAGGCTGCGCCTGCGTGGCGCAGGGCCGGGCGCGTTTGTTTGCACGATGCGGCCATCCCGGTGCTGGGGATAAAACGTAACAGCCATCTACTCTACTCCACCCACGAGTTCATTCTTTGCGCACAAAATCGCCACACGTTTTCCAGTTTGATATCGATTCCACGTTTGAACCGGCTGCTCTCGTACTTGTGACTTGAGAGGTGCTCTTTTATTGCTTCCGCCACTTCCCGCCCATTCGAACAGCTCCAACGCCCCTGTCCCAGGGACGGCACGTTAACAAGTTTACAACACAATCCAACAATCACCGATGGCATCCAGCACCACGCCTTACGACCCCTACGTCGGTTATGATACGCCAGTTGCTGATGGCCCGTCAAAAACGGCCGCAATCCAAAATGTGTGTTTGTTTGCTGGTCTGACTTCGCATCAACAAAGGGCTTACTGACCGTACCGCAGCATATCGACGACACAGTGCAGATAATGCGCGACAATATTAACAAGGTGGCTGAAAGGTGTGCTTGAGTATTTTTTTCCTTTTATAGGGAGAAGTGATTGCTGACTTCAGGGATCATTAGAGGTGGACGGATCACCGACCTGCGGGATAAAACTGCCAACCTCGTCGAGAGTGCTCAGGGATTTCGCCGGGGCGCAAATCGCACACGGAAGGCCATGTGGTGGAAAGATATGAAAATGCGTCTGTGCCTGATCGCCGGTATCATCATCTTGCTCATCGTTATCATCGTTCCCCTGGTTGTTCACTTTTCGTAATCTGCTTTTATGTCAAATATGTCATCCTTCTTCATGCTCTCTTTCCTTTAATTTCATTGACCGCCACGCTTTATGCCTCCCTCGCCATTAGGCCTGTTATTATGATTGTTTGTTGATGGTTTTTAGCATGAGTTCGCGTCTTTTTGACTTGTGTATTTCGTTTGAATCATGCAAAGTGTGCAGCCTGTATATGGCCCTTGTTTTGGCGTCACTTCCTTCTGCTTTGTGTGCCATGTATTTTCTGGCGGACTTGTTTTGAACTGCGACGGGTGTCTTGTGTATTTACATGGCGGTGAGTAGTTTAACAACAGATTTCTATGACTCGCGTGGCGTGTATTGCGCTGTAATACTGGTTTGTTCTTTTCTTCTAGTTTTTGATAACTTTTATGTAATCATTTAGTCAATGTCAAGAAAATGTTATTTGAAGTTGTAATCTTCCAATCAATGAAAATTACTAAAGAGAGGAGAAGTGCAGAATGACGGATCCTGCAAGCTTGAAATCATTAATACAGTCGACAGACGTCTCAGACAAAGTATTAGTCGCATTCCTCCACCGCCCGATCGAGATTATAGGCATAAATCTCAGGCAGTGGATCTCAAGCGCAAATTATAGTCATCATAAACGTGTAATCAAAAGCAGCAAGAAAACATGACCCTGTCTCCTGGAGCTGGACGGCTATGGGCGACGGGTATCCCATCGGACTTCCTGGAGAAGATAAACGATCTATTAACTAAACTAGTAGTATTCCACGGTAGCCGATATAAAGGCATCACAATCCGGAAAGCTAAGCCAAAGACGGTTGACATTGTCAATCAGATAGAAACCCAGTCTTGAGATGGAGAGCTAGGTTGAGAGCATCAGGGATTAGGGTTTATACTGCCAAATAGGGCTGTACCCTAATTAAAATGGCGCGTGACTGCTTGTTTAAGCACGAACCTCATGTTGCGGCGCGCAGAGCGAACTGCTCATCCCAATACACACAGAACGAGTGCTGCCATCGTCGACGAGCATCACCGAGTCTCTAATCATCACCACCTCCACCCAGTCTTCCCTCACATCAGCAATGTCCGAATCAGTCGTCAAGGGTGCCAAGTGGCGTCTCGTCGAGGTTGGCCGTGTTGTTCTCATCGCCAAGGGTGCTTCCGCCAACAAGCTGGCCACCATTGTCGAGATCGTCGACCACAAGCGGGTGCGTTGTACATCTTTGATGTTAGGCTGCTGCATGACTTCTCATCTTAGCGATGTTGGAGTCATGCGTCGGTGTCTTTTTGGAGAAGGCGATGGCTAATATATACGACGCCTTAGGTTCTTATTGACGGCCCCGTCTCTGGTGTTCCCCGACAGGAGATCCCCCTCGCCCATGTCACCCTTACTCCGCTCGTCATCTCGAAGCTTACACGTGGCGCTCGCAGCCCGACCGTTACCAAGAAGTGGGCTGAGTCGAGCATCGATGAGAAGTGGGCCAAGAGCGCGTGGGCGCAGAAGATCAAGAGCCGTGAGACCCGATGGGCGCTCACTGACTTCCAGCGGTTCCAGGTCCTTATTTTGAAGAAGCAGGTACGTTCGAGTTCTATGTCAAAGCAATTTTTAATTGTGAACTATATGCTAATCGGAGTTTTATAGAAACGGTACGAGGTTAAAAAGGCGTTGGCTAAGGCCAAAAAATCGGCGTAGATTGGACGGAGTTTTTCACTGTACAGTTAATAAGTTTTATGTCGTTGTATTTACGAATAGAAAAGTCATTCATCGTATATATATTGCGTTTATTTTGTCCGTCTAACGAACGCTTTACCGCTAACCAGGACAGATTCGAGCATAATGTTCACACAAAAAAGGCAAACAAAAGTCACAAAAAAAGAAAATGAGTATTGTACGGAATTCAAAACATGGTTTCTAAGGCGTTGGCTCTATGCGAGCGAGACTGTCTGTTATTCTCGTTTAGTTGAGAGTCTTCGACAATCGACAGTGCTGTGGAGTGACGAAACGTGAATCCAACAAAAGCGCCCCGGTTCATTTTATCGTTTCTGTCTGCGAGCATTTCGAGTTGTACTTGTTTGTCGTGTACTTCCTTGTACTTTGCCATATCTTCCTGGTTGGAGAAGTCATCGAAGTATCCCGCGTCAACGTCTGAGTCGAGCTGAGGTACAAATGGAGGCTGTTATTGCGGTTAGCCTAAAAATCTGAAGGCCTCCTTATTGATCGGGAATGCTGCCGGCAAGACTTACTGTCGCATCACGAATGTGTTGCCAGTCCACTTCGCTGAAGTATGGGTGGTTATGAACCTCGTGGATCGAATGCAGGCGCGTTTGCGGCTCTGTGATCAACCTGCAAAAAAATTAGCCATTCTCCTGTGCGAAAATTGTATGGATCGCTGTGCCAACCTTTTAATAAGATCCCACGTGCGATCGCTAAATGCTACTTGGTTGTTATCGTATACGGGTCTTTTTAATACCTCCTTCCAGCATCGCAGATTAGAGTATGTCTCGTTCATTGTAGCGCCGGTAAACGGGGGATAGCCGCAAAGGGTTTCAAACAGCATGCATCCTAAAGACCAGTAATCAATTGTATAGTCATACTGCTTGCCTTCGAGAACCTCCAGCGCCATGTAGTCGGGTGAGCCAACAATTGAGTTGGCGTAATTGAGGTCCTTCTCTCGGAGCGATCGATAGAGCGTCTGTCTTTCAGATATGGACCGGTAAGGAACGCGCATGTTTTTCACTGCATCAAGCTGGGAATCGTTAGATAATTGAGAGCAAGTGCCTGTCCACAATATCCACATGAACTTACCTTCACGCGCATGCTCTCGACGCGATCTTTGCTGAGAGCGCCAGCAGAGAGACCGAAGTCTGTGAGCTTAATGTGGCCCGATGCGTCGATCAGAAAGTTTTCGGGTTTCAAGTCGCGATGAATGTAACCCAGCTTGTGCAGGCTCTCGACTGCGCAGAACATCTCACTGAAATAAAAACGTGCATGGCGGGGACTAAGAACGCCAGTATTGTTCAGTAAGGTGCGATAATCGCCGCCAGGAACATATTCCTGCTACTGGTCAGACGCAAAGTAACAAAAAAGAGTAACTGTCAAAGAAATATACCATCGCCAAGTATATGCTTTCGGAGTCCTGGAATGCGTAAAGGAGTTTTACAAGCCAAGGTGAATTCGCCGCAGTCAATATATCTCTTTCGGTCAGAACATGACGAATCTGCTCTAGGTTAGATTGGCCTTCGGAGTCCATAAACAAAAGCTTATAATACAAACCTCATCAAGTTTGAACAACAGCTTTTTCTTCATGACTTTCAGTGCGCATATTTCTTTGGTGTCCTGTTTTCTAGCAAGGTAGACATATCCATAGCCACCCTGACCAACCTGCGTAAGAATATCGAAGTCACCGTAACGTAAACGGGTGCGACGTTTGCGCAAGTATGCTCTTTCTCGGCCAGTGTACGAGCGCCATTGTGTCAACTTCTCGGAGGACGGCAGGCTCTCAGTAGACTGTTTAAATTTTTGGAGACGAAGTTGCCGGCCGTGCAGATATGTCAACAGATCGAAGTAGTAATCAAGAAAGACTACGATTTTAGACGTTAGAACATGCGCAGCATAGGAAGTATACATAGACTTATATACATATTTGTGACGCATTGACTAGACGTTTGGTTTTCGGATCGTTAAGCTTGCGGAGGTCTTCAGCAGAAAATCGACCTTCTTTCAAGGAGCCACCAGCGTAGTTGGCCAAGGACATCACGCCGCGGTCAGATCTCATTGAATTATTCGCCGCATTGTACTTTTGCGAATCAACTGGTCTAATAACTGATGTTATGTCATCCTGATTCTCGTGCATGGTCATAAGCTTCGGTCCGATGGTAGATGCGAATGACTTGTCCGCCACGGCGGGCGATGGTGACATGTACATGCTGCCAAGCCCCTTTGAGATAGTCTCTACCGCTGAATTTTCAGAGTCGCGCTTATCATTGCCTCGACGAGGAGACTTCGCCGTCGAGTACAGCGCGCGGCCGGGTGAAAAAGGCAAAGACATGGCAAGTAAATTTCAGCAACTGCCACGTTGACGTTACCCGATCAGAGAAAATAATGAAAATAAAGTTAAGAAATATACACCAATAATGTTGTCGTGACTATCGTAAAGTATCAAGCGGACATCATTAAAGAGAGAAAGAGAGAAGAAAGGGAGTGCGAAAGAAGTGACGATGCATGGGAGCGGTCGCAAGGGACTGTAAACAAACAAGAGTTCAAACTCCCAACGGCCAAGGAGCCGGTTGTTATGACAACGCACACGAAAAGTGGTTTGGCTTAGTCGGTGGCCACAAATAGATGACACGAGCGGCTTTAATGAGGCCGTTTAATGAGGTTCTTTAAAAGACAGATATCCATTCTTGCGACCGACCTTGTTTGTGCTCGCCAGCTGCAAGAACATTGTGTTGCGATCACGAGCAAAATTGCTTGTGTGAGTCTAAAATGACGTCAGTCACGTGGCACATGTGAAAAAATAGGGTTGATTGCAAGAATATGGTCACCAAAAGAAAAAAAACTGCAGAAAATCGTCACTCGGCCCGTATGTACCAGCCGGCAAAAAACATGGAGCGGTTTTAATTAAACGTTCTCTGATGTTCTGTAAACCTTGTTCTCCACACTGCGACCTACACGACATTCCACAACTTCAATTCCTCAAAAGTTCAGCAAGTTTACCCGAGGCTACCAAAGCGCCGATTGCATCCAAGAGAAAAGGGCCCTCATCTCGACAGGAGATCGGCGCCGCTGAAATCCTAAGCAACTTGAAGAAGATGAGATTCTCGACATGAGCTGCCAAGCTGAAATGTATAAATTGCAATAAGAATATCAGCGACAAGATCGTTTGGCTGACTTTGGCCTTGCGTTGCAATCTTTTGTGACAAGCGTGGGATCAGAATTCCAGATCAGCATCGAGTGCGTGTTCTCACAGACAAATCGGCAAAGACACACTCCAGCTTAAAAGCAAAATCGGCATTTTTCTCTTTGCCTTAACCCTCCCCTTTGTCATCAAACGACTACGCAACCTTTACTCACGGCATCGTCCGTCTCCGGCTAAATGTCATAATATCTACACCCATATCTGTCTTGGAGACCTTGCTGCCAGTTGTGCGCCAATCCTAGAGAGAGCGGTGCAGAAAACAGTGAAGCCGTTAGTTAGAGTCTGTGACAATCACAATTCCACAGCTACACGGTCTGTCAGCAGAATGATTTACCTGCTGCCGTTGCTGCACAAGTAGCTGTCCCAGTCTGCCGACTCGAGTTGACGCGTTGGACATCGCCACTTCGAGGAGGATTCGCAAGTGCGGAAGGCGTAGGTTTATGGTCTGGGATATAACGTTTACAACAATTCCGTTTACAGTAAGGCCCAGGCTGCTAAATTTAATCTGCCTGCTGGTACGGGCCGGGTGACCATTTTTGCAATTTTTGTTCTTTTGGTGACCACTCTGCCATTTAACCCAAAAAAAAAATTGGTGCAAAAAAAAGGATTAAGAAAGCGCAGCTCGGCGCGTTCCTCTTTCTTGCCCTTCCCATCGTCTCTCTCTTCCTTGGTGCCCTTCTTCGAGACACATACCATGACCATCGCGCGCTTGCGCCTCCGCTCCCGTCCGCAGAGCGTGCTTGCGGGGCTGCGTGGTGCTGCCGCCGCTTCACTTCCGCGGCAGCCGCGCATCTCACCCGCTTTGATTCGCCAGAACTCGACGCGCTCGACCGTCGTCCAGTTACTGAGCAACATCGGAAGCAAGCGTGAGGTCGAGCAGTATTTGCGCTATTTTACCTCCGTCAACAGCCAACAATTTGCGGTTATCAAAGTTGGAGGCGCTATCATCACTCAGAATCTTCACGAGCTTGCGTCCTCGCTTGCCTTCCTCAATCACGTCGGTCTCTTCCCGATCGTGCTGCACGGAACGGGTCCACAGATCAATGAGATTCTCGAGGCAGAGGGTGTTGTTCCTGACTACATTGACGGCATCCGCATCACTGACAGCAAGACAATGAGCGTAGTCCGTCGGTGCTTTCTTGAGCAGAATCTGAAGCTTGTCGATGCCCTCGAGAAACTTGGCGTCCGGGCCCGTCCCATCACGGGAGGCGTTTTCACGGCAGAGTACTTGGATAAGGACAAGTACAATCTTGTTGGAAAGATCACGAAGATTGACAAGACGCCGATTGAGGCGAGCATCAGAGCAGGCGCCCTGCCTATTCTTACTAGCTTGGCTGAGACCGCGGATGGCCAGATTCTTAACGTCAACGCCGATGTTGCCGCCGGCGAATTAGCGCGAGAGATCCAGCCTTTGAAGATCGTCTATCTGAATGAGAAGGGTGGCCTCATTCACGGTGAATCGGGCGAGAAGATCAGCACCATTAACTTGGATGAGGTTGGTACTCTACTCGTAATCTTTCGCCCACTTTTATATTAACAATTTCAATCGCAGGAATACGATGGTCTTATGAAGCAGTCGTGGGTTAAGTACGGGACAAAGCTCAAAATCAAGGAGATCCGGGACTTGCTCATGCATTTACCTCGTTCTTCTTCCGTTGCCATCATTGCCACAGGCGATCTTCAGAAGGAGCTCTTCACTGATTCCGGCGCTGGAACCCTTATTCGGCGGGGATACAAACTTTTAACTCGCAACGAGGTCAGCCAGTTTCCCGAGGGCATTCTTGAATCTGTGCTTTCGCGAGAACCGGAAGCCTCGTCGGCTAGCGTGAAGGCCTATATCAGTTCATTGGCTACCAGCAAATTCACCGCTTACGCAGACGAGCCATTCGAGGTTCTGGCTTTGGTTCGCGCGAGTTCAGACAACGGTGTTCCCGTGCTTGAGAAGTTTATCGCGACCAAGGATGGCTGGCAAAACAATGTGACTGATAACGTCTGGTCCGCGCTGCAGAGCCAGAATCCGTCATTCCAGTGGACTGTTTCTGAAGATAGTGAGCGCGCTTCTTGGTTTTTTGACCGCGCAGAGGGCTCTTTTGTGCACAACGGCAAGATCTTGTTCTGGAACGGTGTCGAATCTCCCGACGTTATCGCAAAGTTAATCAAGGACTTTACTGCCAGTTCGCCTAATGCAGTGCCGCAAGCTCGCGTCGTTCAAGGTCAGCAGGTTCGTTCGTTCTCGACAATGGCGAGTCGGCCGCGGTTTGCGACCGGTACTTTCAACGGCAAGCTCGACCAGCGCAGACATTACTCTCAGGCAACATCAAAAGTTGGTCTGATCGGCGCGCGCGGTTACACAGGCCAAGCCCTCATTGATCTCATTAATAACCATCCGAATCTCGAGCTGGCTTACGTCTCGTCGCGAGAACTCCAAGGCCAGGAGGTTGCCGGATATACAAAGTCGACCGTGAAGTACACGGCATTGCAAGCGCAAGATCTTGGGCGCTTGGAAGCTGAACGTCAGGTTGATTGCTGGGTGATGGCTTTGCCTAACGGAACGTGCAAGCCTTTTGTGGATGCCGTTCAGTCGGTCGAAAACAGCCAAAGTGTCATCGTGGATCTCAGTGCGGACTATAGATTTGACGATACTTGGGCGTACGGCCTTCCGGAGCTGGGAGATCGAGCAGCGATTGCGGCTAGCAAGAGCATTGCAAATCCTGGATGCTACGCCACAGGTTCGCAGCTCGGTATTGCGCCGCTTTTGCCTTACATTGGTGGCCAGCCGACGATCTTTGGTGTCTCTGGATACTCCGGTGCTGGCACGAAACCATCCCCGAACAATGACGTGAATCGTTTGAAGCACAATCTGATCCCGTACACTTTGACGAACCATGTTCACGAGCGGGAAGTATCACGACGACTGAACAAGGATGTGACATTTATTCCTCACGTCGGAGAATGGTTCCAGGGTATCACGCTCACGATCTCCATTCCATTGGCCAAGCAGCTCACTTCGAAGGAGGTCAAGGAGTTGTACAGTGAAAAGTACGAAGGCGAGCCGCTAATCGATGTTAAGTGGGACATCCCGCTCGTGAAGGACATCTCCGGCAAACACGGCGTGTCTATCGGTGGCTTTGCAGTTCACTCAACTCAACCCCGCGCGGTCGTCGTGTGCACCATTGACAACCTTCTCAAAGGTGCTGCGACACAATGCCTGCAGAATATTAACTTGACTCTCGGGTACAAGGAGTTCACGGGTATCCCGCTGCCATCTACAAAAGCATGATTTCTCTTTGCTTGATATCTTCGAGCCATTATGCTTAAATCTTTGTGCAAAAAATTTATGGCGTTTCTTGAGGAGGGAAGGTGTTCATAGGACTATCTACAGTCACAAAATCTGCTTTTAGTTCAGTCTGTCGTTTTCTATTTTGTTTAGTTTTGTATAGATTGTTGTGTATCGATATATAAGGAGCGAGAGGGAATAACAAAAGTTTTTGTCAAATGCATTCTAATTTAATCAGCAAACGAAGCATTACTTACAGTGCAAAAATTGGACAAACGTTATTGTGCTCATTCAAGCCAGCAACAGAACCTCAACTAGCATACAGCAAGACACTAAATAGGAAACTGCGTACATATAAATCGAACATGTAACTGGTATATTGAAATAGAATACACAAAGACGTCTAGTCGTCTTCTTCCTTGGGGTCACCGATACCGTCTTCGTTGATTGCAAATACGCAGTCCGATTCTGGAAGACAGGGCGAGTCGTATACCTTGCAAATGCGCTGTTCTCCTCTGCCCTTCTTAAGCGAGAGTCGTGTCGTTGATGCGTGAGCAAGGATATTCTGTGTAGACGGTCAGATTAGTAAGCAATACCATTATGACTGACTATGAAGAACAAGAGAGAGCACTTACTCCACCGATTGGCTTCTTGGGGTCGGGATTATACATGCTCGCGCCGCCGTCTACCTGCGCAACAACTTGATTCGTGATGATCACTGCAATTCCAAACTGAGAAGGGGCTTAGTTAGTACAGTGCGTGCAAATGATCGAAATCGTGCTGCCTACCTCGTCCGCTAGTCGCTGTAAAGTTCTGAGAAACCTCGCAACATGAGTCTGTCTAGCAGCAAGTTCGCCGCGTCCACTGAAATCGGTACGATAAAGCGCCATGATACTGTCAACAATCAAGACGGAGAATCTAAATAATTAGTCAGCAAACACGCTTCCATTCAGCGCTTCGTGAATAGGGTTCCATACCGTGAATTTGCCATAAGAGATGCAGCCTGGTTGAGAAGCTGAAGTTGGTGGTCGGCGTTGTATGCGCGCGCGTAGGCCACGTTGTCTAAGACTTCCTGGCCATTTAGACCGAAGCGTTGGGCAATAGACAACAGACGCACTGGTCGGAATGTGCCCTCAGTGTCGATGTACAGGCATTTACCTTCACCGCCGCCCATATCTATAGGAAGCTGATAGTACAAAAAAGTAATTAGATATGGACCTTTCTTCTGAATCAACATAAAAATCATCTCACCTGGCAGGTGACGGCGAGTGTATGGCAAAGCTGACTCTTTCCCGTTCGGAACTCTCCAAAAACCTCCGTAATGGAGCCGGTCTCGATTCCACCGGCAAGAAGCGTGTCGAGGTTCTTCGAGCCCGTCGTAATGGATATAAGTTCGCTGCGGCGCTGATGGTACTCCGTGGCCGTCGTAAATCCCATCGGCACGAGCTTGGCTGCCTCCGTGAGAAGCCTATCGGCCTTTGCCTCAGAGATGCCTTTCACAGTAAGGATCTGTCGTTTGGGACTGCAAAAATACATATTAGCTTCACCGCTTCAGCAAAGAATTAGTCAAAGAATGTATTCTGAGTGGTCGTACGTGTACGCGATGGACTCGACGGTGTTAAACCCTGCTTCAAGAACTTTCCGTAGGTCGCCGGCCGTAATACCATTTCCCTTGAGTAAATCGCGTCAGTAAAGACTTGTTCCATACTCATACTGGATCTTCATGATCAATGTTGTAAAGGAATAGAATACCTCGAGCATCGACAGCGGTGTAGGCCCAGAAACCGCTGCATCCTCCGTGTACTCCTCAGCGTTGTTTCCGCTTTCTTCCATAGATTGGGAAGTCATTGCTTATAAAAAAATATCAGCCGGGCTTTGTGTAAAATAAGTCTGGTCTCCGTTGAGTACGGTTTGTTGCATGCAGTGGCGGCGAAGTAAACAAAACAAAACACAAAACGCGTATGTGGCAGGGTAAACTTACGCGTGATCACATGATGCTGCGCGTGTGAGGTAGGACTCAGATCGCGAAGATCGTTCCCATTAACCAACAGACGCCATGTTCTATCCCCACGATATTCTGCAGCGCAAGTCAGATGGTTTAGGGACTGTTTGGTTGGTGTTGCATCTAGCATGAGCTCTTCTTTATTCAATTGGAACACTAACCCGGACCCTGCCACCAGGATCTTAGGCACTCTTGGGTCCAAATCGTCTCTTAGGAAAGTTCAGCGGAAAGTGCGTCTATATTCTATTGTATTGTTGCTGCTATGCCTTCTGACGCGTCATTGTCAATTGAAAGGAGATTCTACGCGTATCTATCGCTTCCGTCTGCGGTATCGTGATTAATCCTCCGCAGCCTCTTGCTCTACGTCTAAGTTCAAATCTATTACATGGCATAATCAGTATTTACGAGCAACAATCTAGTTTTCTTGTTGGTAAGCAGTTTTCTTTTTGGGCTAGCACGTCTTTTGTCGCTGACGTCGAATTCGTTTATAGTGGACTTGTATCGAACCTGCTCAAAGGCAAAGCATGTTGCGTTCGCTTCCTCGGCAGTTGCGACTACCAGAATGGAGCATACTGCTTCTCATGACAAAAGGCATTTCCCTTTGTTTTTTTCAATTAGAAAGTCATATTTTAACGCGATTTTTGCAGGCGCGATCTCATTCTCTCTGATGACCCGGCATTTTCCATAGACTTTGGTCTTCTTCCCCCTTCTTCGTCCCTGTTATCTTCCGTGTCTCTCCCCACTCTAAACCACAATTTGCGAGATATTAAGCTTGACAGTGAAGCTATGACTTTGTCGGACGATGCCGCTCTACAGTCGTTTGATCCCTCTTCGTTTTCTTCAGATCCGGTCTACATTGCGCAGGATGATGCCGCTCGGGGTGCATCTGGATTTGTGTCGACGTTGCCCTTGGACAATCTGCTCTCGGTAGACGATCGGATGCTTGATCCGTCATCAGATTCCGGCATGTACGACGACCACGATGACCTTGGCCGTGTAACGTTCGAATTTGGGAAAGAGGGCGACATAGTCGAAGTTGCAGACGAGCAGAAGCGGAAGGGCGATATTGGCGCGTATCAGATTAATGACGCCAACGAATACGCCTATGATGACAACTTTGAGGTGCCGAACGACTATATTGTAAGGTTTTTTTCTAGACATTATCTATTTGCGCCTATATTTTAACCTAGAAAATTCACAGCCCCCGGAAGCAAACGGTGAAGTCATGTTCAATTACGACAACCATCAAAATCTTGCTTTATCCTCTACGTCCGAAGTATCGCTCGCTCTCCGTTTATCGTCCCCAACCGAACCGCCGTTCAAACGACGGAAACTGGCACCTCAGCGAACCAGAATCCAGATCGACGTGGAGACACAAGTTTCCTCGGCGGAGCTGCGCGTGCAACGAGAGAATTACAAGTCCAACATGGTTGCCGCCGTCGAGCTTGCGAATTCGCGCCGGGACTCGCGATATTCTAGGGCAATGGCGGTTGATTATTTTGTGTACGATGGCGGTGTAGCTAACAGGGCTAATGTGTACGATACGATAAAACGCGAACAGATTCACAAGAAAGAGCTTCTTCGAGAGAAAATAAGAGGCTTGACGGCCACTGGTGCGACCGGTTTAGGGGAACTAAACGAAGACTTTGGGGACGATGTCAATGAAGCCGAACTACCACGCCGGTACGACATGGTTGACTATACTGTCGGCTTTGATTACGATGGCAATGTAGACAATGATGGCGGCATCATCGATAATGTTGACGTGCGGTGGTCTATTCGTTTGTTAATCTGTTTAAACGCAGAGGTTCAAATTCATGTTAAGCGTGCGTACTGATGGGCCATTGCCGTCTAGGACGTCGAATTGCCCCGGCAAGTTTCATTTGACGACAATTATGCGAATGGCTCGTCGCTGCTGCCGTGGAATATAAGTAACAATGCAGGCACGCTCCAAGGCTCGCGTTACAGTAACCAGATGTATTCCAGACGCAACTCTTCGACAGCGCCATCAACACCATCACGTCGTCCGTCATCGATCGCGCTAAAGCATCGTCGCTCGACTGTCTCGCCTGGGCTGGGACGGCTCAGCAGTCTTGATAGCATGGACGACGGGCTCGGCTTCGCAGACGCTTACGATTACGGTGACAATTCTTCGTCTTCTCCTCCTCGCGAAGAAGTTGATGGTTTGTTTGTTTAACTGATGTCCTTGAGAGTACCTGGTTGAGTCATGCTTGCTGGGGTACACTTTATTTCAATTCGATTCACTAACTGGTGGCAGGCATGGATTTGGATCGGCTTATCAATAAAGATGAAAATTCCAGAGACGAGGTGTTCACTCAGCTCGAACTTGAAAATCGTAACTTTTTTGAGTATGCCAGCTTTGCTACATCTTCACTTTTTCCTACACTGTCTTTGTTTAGTTTGATTTTTGAAGGCTTTAACTAATGGCAATGGTCTGTTTTGCAAAGCTTTTTGATGATGAAGATGGACACGGCGGTCGCTCGCCATGGTCATCATGAACCGCAGCAGAAACTCGGGTTCGATGAGTTGGTTGACGCAGCAGATTGCAATCGCAGCGTCGCTTCGATAGCGTTTATGCATGTTCTTGAGCTCGCCGGCAAGGGAGCGATTTCCTTGACACAGGAACCGAACTTTTCTCTGAGTATAGGCGTGCATTGATTCCTCATTTCATACTGCGGACGAGGCAAACCATAATTATGTTGGTTGTCATTTTGCTCCTATTGTTCTCTTTTTTTCTATGTTATGTAATCACATCATATTGTACAGTAGACTAATGTTACACCTTTTGCTATCCGTCTCGTAACTATATACATGGGTATGATTTTACTCTTCCATGTTGGCCTGGCCGGCAAGCTCGGCAAACATGTCATCGCCATCCTCCTCAAACACCTCGTCGTTAGGCTCCTTCGGCTCCTGGGCTTCTGCCCACTGAGTGAGGTCGTCGATGTAACTCAGGATCGTCGCGACGCTGTCCGGCTTGGTCGAGTCCAGCGGCAGAAACTGGACCATGCCGAACTCGTCGATGAGCTGGACGAGCGCCTTGTTCAGGTCGTAGTACTTCGGGTTCGTGCTCGCGTTCATGTCGCTCGCGAGCAGCGTCGGCTCCGGGTTCAGGAAGTGCTTGATGTCGCGCTTGGACAGGTCGTGCTTGATGAGGTCGAGCTTGCTGAGGACGTTGATGTGTGGGAGCTCGAGCATGATCATGGCCGACATGGCCGACATCACGCCGGAGAAGAACTTGGGCTTGTCGATCACGAACGGGGCCTCGATGAGGTACGTCGCGCAGAGAGAGAAGCCGAGCGACTGGGTGAGGTGCTTGGCGAGCGTCGGCAGAACGGGCACGTGGGTGTAGAGCTCGATCTGGCCGGGGCAGTCGAATATGAGGAACTCGTCCTCGAAGTCGCCGATTTCCTCGTCGAGCCAGTCCAAATGGCTCATCAGAAAACTAGAACCAATGCAAGATTAGCAAATCCCTGCCCATCACCTTTCATATTCTTTTTTTTTTTTTTTGCCCGTCTTTTCTGCTGAGTGAGCATAGTAACAACAACACATACTCGAAGCAATACAGCAGCCCGCCGTTAGGTCCGAACGACATTTCTTCCATGACGTCCTCCAACGAGATCAAATCTCTAATATCGACCGTGAACTCGTACTCGCCCGGCTCGGCGGCCGGGTCGAGGTTCACGAGGTGTGCCCGGCGGTTCACGCTCTGGATGTAGTTCAGCAAAGACGAGCAGAACGTGCTCTGTTCGGCCAGCAAATGGCTAGTTAGCCGCCGTCACCGCGCTCAACTCGAGACCCAAAAGGTTCGTCTTTTTCTTTTGCATACCTTGCCGACACCAGCCGGTCCGAGGACCATCACACCCACGCGCGACATTGTTGCTGGTCGTGCTGTTTGAGATGTTTCGCAGCGGGATTGCTCTGGTAAAGATTGGGACTTCTTCTCCCAACGTCATCCAAATTTCTCACTCAAATGTGATCTACACTTTACATGTTGTCATCAGACCGTGTCTGGCCGGTGGCAACTTTCGATAATGGTCCACATAAATTTCGATAATGGTCCACATAAATAGGAAAAAGCGAAATGCAAGGATCATGCAATTGTTCTAGAAACTGGGGTAGCAGTTGTCGGTGCAGACGGACAAGAATGCAACGCCCAAATTGGAATCAGAACCCATAAAAGCAACAGGAAATAAAGCAATTCTTCTATTTTCCCAACCTAACCAACGCAAAACAAATCATTCCGTTTTGAAAACTCCTTTTACTCTCGAATCAACTCCGGCAGAGGCGGTAGCCGTTGCTTTCGTGCTCTTGAACATGCCTGTAATCTTCTTCACCTTTGCGCCCCTCGCCTTATTGTCCACGTCCGGCTTCATCGCTGTCGCAGACTTCCGCTTCTTCGGCGCCAATTTGGCAAGCCGTAGTCTCTCCTCCACGTGCTCCACAATCTCCGGCAACAGTTGGCAGTCGCCCTTGAGAACCAGGTCAAAGCAACCCTCGAGCATTTTTATGGCCGGCGGGGCGTCCCTGTTGATCCAGATAACCTGCCCGCCAGTGGAGTGCACCGCCTGCGCCATCTCCTTCACGATCCTGCGTACGCCGGGAACTTTCAGGCTCGTGCCAGCGACCAGCATCGCGTCCGGCCGGGCCTTCAGGTCGGAGGCCGTCACGGAGCCGATGGCCTCGCCGTCGGGGTTGAACTCGTTGTAGAGCACGATGCGCGGCCGGAGCTTGCCGATACCCTGTGTGCGCTTGCCGACGACCTCGCGCACGGAGTCGAGCTCGCGGCATTCGCTGCATTCCGGAGTAGTGCCGCGGGAAATATCTGCGGAGGCGGAGGTGACGGTCGATGTTGATGATAAGGAGGACTGTGGTGAGGATGACGATATTGAGGAGGAAATCGGGCCGGACGTAAATGAGGACGAGTCGCTAAAGATGGCAGGGTCAAACGGGCCCAGCCACCCGCACTTTGAGCACACCATCGTCTGCAGGCCGCCATGCAATTGAATCGTCCGCGGCCAAGGCGCGCGGGCGGGCAGCGGTACTTTCGTGTCCAGCCCGGCAAGCGACAACTCCAGGCAGTCCACATTCTGTGTATAGAGTCGCAGCAGTCGTTTCTCGACCGACACCGCCGACAGAAGGCGGTGAAACCGCGTGACCTCCGCGCTCTTGCTTAGTGTGTATAGATCAGAGACCATGTTGTGGAACATGCCGGTCGTCTGCGTGTCCTTGTACACGGACGAGTCAAACATGGCCTGGCCCGAGCTCCCCTTGAGCTTGTAGTCGGTCTTCAGCGTCGAAAAAAGGCCGGTCTGCGCGGTACGGAAGTCGGGGATGCCGGCCTGCACCGAGATGCCGGCGCCGACAATGACGACGAGCCGCTTCGAGCGCACCAGGGCGTAATGCAGGGCCGCCGCGAAGTCTTGCGCGCCGCCGCCGCTCTCGTCGTTACCGACGAGAAGGTAGTCTTCGAGCCGGTAGGAGCCGACGCATGTTGGCCGTGGCGGCGCTTTCCTCCGTGGTGCCCGTTTTCGGCCACTTGACTCCGGTGATTGAAGTTTTTGTTGTTTTTGTTGTTGCTGTGTCGCGTTTGTTCTCGCCGTTGCTGTAGTCTGATCTTCTCCATGCGACGCTATCTGGTCGAGAGTTGATTGCATCTGTGAAAATCTGCACGGCGGACAGATTGTACTGTCATGAATTGCCAAATATAGGGAAAGAAAGGTGTGATGGTTTGCAAGGGGGATTTACAGTTGTAGTTTCGCTCTGTGGATAAACCACACTAGATGGCTGGGAGGAAAAGCCGCACGACCACGTTTCGCGTGTGTCAAATACACCCATGGCATGCGTCAAAACACATCCAGTTGGGAGTTTAATGGGAGCAGACTCACTTTTTTGTGCGTCAAAACACTAGTTTCTGGAGCGCATCCAGCGTGTTTTGCCGTGTTTTACGACCGCCCATTTTTTTGGCTAAGTGTTTTTTTGTTAGACATTTGGCAGAAACGCCGAGCATAAATGTGATGCCTGCTTCATGTATATGTCGTCCGGATTTGGACACTGGATGTAAACAACAGCGCAACAAATCATAACAAACTACTTGTTTACACAACCACACAGCCAATAACATTCCGAGCTTCCCCCCGCCTCTTTTTTCTTCTTCCTCGTTCTTTT
>JAKTPS010000211.1:0-20435 GCA_030556275.1 Lipomyces sp. NRRL Y-27488 | reverse complement strand
TAGTGCATCGCTGAAGAGAAACCCTAACCTATGGGGCTTAGGATTGACTCGAGGTCGTTCCCTCAAACTTCATATAAATGAAGCGGTGGCTCAATGGTAGAGCTTTCGACTCCAGTAGTGCGCTGTCATCGAAGGGTTGCAGGTTCAATTCCTGTCCGTTTCAAATTTTTGGTACTCTCTTTTTTTGTTTTTGATAAATACTCAATTTTTTTATTATAATTGTTTTTTGGATATTTTTAGTTTAAACAGAAGAAATGTAGCAGTTAAAATGCCACGAGCAGATACATAAAGTGGTGAGGGGGGTGATAAAAAGAGGCAGTCCGCCAGTTGGGATATGGGATAGGTCCAAGTGTACATTAGCTTGAGATTGAACAGTACTTGTGCAGACATAGACAGGTTCGTATATTCAGTGGATAATGCGAGGATAATTGCCGCGATTTGAATTGTTACATATTGATGGTAAGTCTTTCGTGAGCGTCTAGCTACCAAGGTGATGTGCTTATCATGAATTGAGCTGCTGGTAGTCTCAGTCCTTGTACACGTTCCCGGCGGAGACGACAACGTCGCTGCGGAAGCTGCGATTCGGATCTGCTCGCGCGAACGCGCCCCAGGCGCGCATATTTGAGATCTCGAAATCGGACATGTCCGTGATCGAGCAGGCTCCAGCCGAATTGTACACGTCCTTGGAGGAGCTTGCCGATGCGCTGCCAGGAAATACCCCGCGCTATATCGTGGTGAGCTATCCGCTCGTGACAAGCGACGGGCGTCACAAGTCTCCATATGTCATGCTGTACTATCTGCCGGTGACTGCGACGCAGCAGGCAAAGATGCTTTATGCGGGCGCTGTGGAGTTGATGAGGGCAAAGGCGGACGTGAACAGGTGAGTGTTCGGTTCAATCGCGGTTGGCATTTTGCATTGTTGGCTTACTTGTGAGCAGATTAGTAGAGATCGCGGAGGGAGAGGAACTGTTGGAATTGGAAAGCATCTTAAACGTGTGAAATCGCGAGTGGGTAATCAGCTTTAGATAGGTACATACTGCAATGCATCCAAGTAAACTGTAGTTTTAAGAGGCAGTCGTCTTAAGTTATCGGACTCCTCTCACAGATTTGCCAAAAGAGACACCCCCACAAGATGTCTTTCCGCAAAAGAAACTCCCCGATAGCGGCAGTGTCAGCGGTGCCGTCCTTGTCGTCGTCACTGCCGCGATCAGCTGCGATTGTTTCCCAGTCTCTCCACATCCGCCCTTCTACGTTCATGCCATGGTACCCAACGCAATCTACCGGTACAGCGACACTCGACAAGCTCCTCCGTCATGGAGGTCAGCCACTCGGCACGTCTCTTCTCATCCTCGAGGGGTCCTCGACTGACTTCGCGTCGGTGGTGGCGCGGTGTTACGCCGCGCAGGGCGTGGCAAATGGAGATGTTGTGGTGCCCGTCGTTGCGGACACGCGATGGGCCTTGGGGCTTCCTGCGCCGGCCAAGGAGCACGGAGTCAAGGAGATTGATGAAAGAGACGATAATATGAAGATTGCATGGCGATATCGCAGGCCAGAAAGTGGGTCGTTCTCATCCTCTTCGCCGTCTTCACCGCCATCATTACCATCAGCCTCGTACTGCTGCAGCTGGAATATAACCGCACGAATCCTGCCACCTCCGCCAGTACACCAAATCAGTCCGCCAGAAATTACATTCACGCATGTCGCTGAGCAGATAGCCACCATTCTTTCCACGACTCCCATATCTAGACGCGTGCGCGTTGTTATCCCAAATTTCCTCAGCCCAACATCTTACGATTCCGAGTTCGCGTTCCGCCCCGACGAGCTCCTACGTTTCTTGCACGCACTACGTGCTCTACTACGTACACACACATCAAGGCTAGGGATCCTACTTACAGCCTCGTCTGCCTTATTTGACGAGGGTGAGGCTGGGAGCTGCGTACTGCTGCCTTGGCTCATGGCACTTGTCGATGGCGTTGTCAAATTAGATCCCATACGGCAGAGCGATTCTACTACTGAGAGCAGTGATGACGCAGACGATACGAGAAACAAGAAGGTGCAAGGTTTCGTGGACGTGCTCAAACTTCCCATAGTGAGCGAAAGAGGCGGCATGATTGCTCGCAGCGCAGATTACGCATTCCGGGTGGGCAAGAGTGGGATGACGATAGAGGAGTGGGGAATTCCGGTAAGCGAGGAGATAAAGAAAAAGACTGAGAATACGCTTGAGTATTGATAGGCATCGTATATACAAAAGTAATATGGACAACAACGAAAGTTAAAACGAACTAGTCATACTTGGAGGATGAAAATCGCTTCTCGCTCGCACTGAAGTCATCCGGCTGATCTAAGCCTCGACGCTCCATATCGAGTTTCCTGTCAAACTCGGCCTGCGTTTCTTCCTCAGGTGGTAAATCATACGTCCGCTGCTGTGGTCTTTGATGCCGTGAGGAATATCGTGGTGGTTCGTATGACCTGTGGGACATACCGGCACTAGTCTCACGATTTTTCTCCGCAATCAAGTCCCACGACGACGGTTCTTTTGCCTGTTCCTCGACCGGCGGCATGTCAAACTGGTCGTGGATCTCTTGATCGTCGATCAAAGTGTCGTCGCCTACAAAGGCGGTTGACCGCGAATTAAACGCAGAATAGTCCGTGGACCACCAAGTCGAAAACGCACTCTGCGGGCGCCCTTTGCCGTAGTAATTTATCCAGAGCCCAAGCGTGGGGCGATAATTCACGAGACGCATAATCGTGAGGCATTGCGGACGTTGCGCAAAGTCCTGTAGCGCGAGCATATTTCCAAACGTGAATCCAGTCTGATAGCACGAAAGCGTCAGTACGTGCTGCAGCCAAGGAAAATAAAAGAAAAAAAAGGTCAGAGAAAACAAAGAGGACGAAGCCAGAAAACTTATGATGACGATGGCGCTAATGGTGAATAATATAAGAGAAGAACTCACTTCGCTGCCGAATTCGGCGCCGATAAGAGTTCCGAGAACCGTGAGAGAACGTCGAGATCCCGGTAAAATCCGCTTCCACAAGATAGTCGCTGCGCGTCGTCAGTTTCTCTTCCCTTGTTGGGAGCATATCACGGGCATCTCACAAGCTGCGCCTGTCATGCATGCCATGCCAATTCCGCCGAGGACACGATATACATAGGTGCGGTCGAGTTGGAGTAGAATATCACTTCGATCGCGCTGCGACAGTTTCGCGTCCGTGTACCAGAACAGATCCGAATACTCGCGCGTGCTGAGAATGACTTTGGACTCATCAAAATTAAGCTTCTGTATAGGTGGCAGCGAAGGATCGCGCCTGGGGGGCACGTTGAATATTTCAGACGCCATTGTGGACGGGGGTTGAGGAGGGTAGACAATCTATACCGAGATGGGAGGTTTATGCCAATATGATGATACCATTTAGAGCAACAGAGAGAGCAGCACTACGTACTACATATGATACTATTACCATTACGGCTGAGCTCCAGACAACGCGAACCTGTAAAAAAAAAACAAATAAAATAAAACACCGAGACAGGACAGAATCAAAGAACACAAAAAGACTGTTATATGACCAAAAAAGAAAAAGGACAAAAAAAAAAAAAGCAACCTGAGATAGCAAAACTAAAACAGACAAACCATCAAAAAAAGAAAATGCGAACCACTACAGAATCACACAGCAACCGCCGCTGCCGCTGGACTTCCTCTCTGATGGGCTACTGTACTGGCCCGGCGCGCCTCCGTTACCGCCCACGAGGTTCGCGTTCGGGCCATTGGCTGACTGATCACGATTGTACCGCCGGATTTCCCGCACGAGGTTGTAGAATGCTTCGTCAACGTTGATGCGCTGTTTCGCAGAAGTCTCGATGAAGTTGCACTGAAAATGCTTCGCGAGCTGTTTGCCCTCTGCTGGACGTTAGCATTACGGGACCCAGCAAGTGGACTAGATAGGGACTTAGAAGAGCATACCCTGCTGGGAGACCTGTCTCTCCGTCTCGAGATCGCACTTGTTTCCAACGACAATAATAGGAAAATAGTCTTTATCTTTCACTCGGAGGATTTGTTGTTGGAAGGTGGATATCTCCTCGAAAGAGGACCTGGAGGTGATCGAGTAAACCAGCAGGAAGCCCTGGCCTGCACGCATGTACTGTTCTCGCATGGCAGAATACTCTTCCTGGCCAGCGGTATCAAGCACATCAAGAAGGGCAACTTCGTTGTCGATCACGCACTGTTTACGGTACGAATCTAATGAGCATATGGGTGAGTGGTGTCCACTATAGGGAAAAGGGGCGCTGCTGAGAAAAAAAAAATTGTAAGCCTACCCTCGATGGTTGGATCGTACTCGTCGACAAAATGACTCTGGATGAGCTGGATTGTCAGAGCAGATTTGCCGACACCACCGCCGCCGACAACGACGAGCTTGTATTCCTGGAGAAACTGCGCCTGTGGAAGAAGCCAGAGACATAGCGTTAGCGGGTCGCTGATCTGAGCACGTCACGGGCAAGATGCGAGAGTAGTGGAGAGAATACAAGGGCGGCAGACACACCTTGGACATTACAGCGATATCGGTGCGGGGCACGGAGGCGATTTCCGTTTCTGGGGGTGAGAACGAAGCACTGGATGGTGAAGCTCGAGACCAGAACAGTGAACCGAACACTTCATGGAGAATCGGCAGTTTAGGTTTAGGGCGCTATTGGAGATGAGTTTGGGGTCAACTGGTTGCTGCTGGATCCAACGACGCATGACGCGGCGATGCAGAGCCTTGCAGTCTATGCGACCGCAGTCCGCCACGGATCAGAAGGACTTTGGGCTGGCGCACCGCTCGAGATGCGACCGGCGAGATGGTGAAGTGTGTTTGCACACCGCTGGAGAGCGAGCCACAGAGTTTGTGACGCCGTGACTCTGTGACCCGGACGGGACAGCGGAGGGCTGCACGTGATAGTTTGCACGTGACGCCGCAGCTCTGCGAATGCACCCTCTGTCTGCGAAACGACGGGCGCATACATACACACCAGTATCATATCATATATACACACGCGATGCAGCACGGCCTCACGACACGAGGTTTCTGGACCGCCTTCCAACTGGCTGCGTCCGTCGCACTCGCCCCGGTTGGATTGGACGACCCGGTGCAGCCGTGCGGCTGGCGAGTGGCAGCACGCCGAAAACGGCTAAAACGCTGCGGCGGGTTTCCGCTTTTGTCCAAAGACGCGTTTCCCAACTCAACGCGTCTCTACACAATCCCGGCATAGTTATATACTACCACCACCTCCACCTCCGCCATTCGCGCGCCGCCGACTTGGGACGACCGCTTTCTGCTATTGGTTTTTTTGGACTCTTGTGCGACGGTTTTTGTCATGGCGACCTTGATTCAACTGCAATGCGGTGAGTACCTCTTCCCGGTGACAGTACTCTCGAGGAGGAGCATGGGGCCTTGAGTACTCATCCCACAAATAGGCGCGCAAACGTACGACTGGGGAAAGGTCGGCAAAACCAGCTCTGTTGCATTATTTGCATCTGCGACGGATCCGGCCTTCAGCATTGGCGATAGTACGCCGTACGCCGAGGTAGGTTATTCGTCGCAGTGATTGCGCTTGCCGCTCTACTCACAGCTAGTTGAAATCTTGTTTACTTACCATCGCCGTGACCTCTCCACGCTCTTTAGCTATGGATGGGCACCCATCCCTCAGTCCCGTCGAAAGAATTGACGTCACAAACCACGTTGCACGATTTACTAAAGAGCGAGCCCGCTCTCGTCGGAAACGATGTCTCCACCGCATTCGATAGCGGCTTCGCCCACTTGCCATTCCTTTTCAAAGTGCTCTCGATCAAGAAGGTGTTATCTATTCAGGCACATCCTGACAAATCGCTCGCAAAAGTTCTCCACGCGGCAGACCCGAAGAACTATCCTGACGACAACCACAAGCCAGAGATGGCAATCGCATTGAACGACTTTGAAGGGTTCTGCGGCTTCCGGCCCGTCGGCGAAATCAAAGGGTTTCTCAGCACCGTACCCGAGTTTCGCGCTGTCGTCCCGGAGGAGACCGCGAGAGCCTTTGAGAGCGGTGTGATCGACGTGCCCAAGTCAGAAGTAGAAGTGGCAGCAAACAAGCGACTTCTGCAAAGTCTCTTTGAGGGAGTCATGCGAGCTTCAAACGAAACCATCACCTCACAGGCCGAGAAACTCGTCTTGAGAGTTAATCTTGAAGGTGGCTCGTTTGCCGGCTCATACGGCAGTCCGGCCCTCGCGGATCTATTATTGCGGCTGAATGACCAGTTCCCGCTGGACATCGGTTTGTTCTGCGGAGTATTTTTGTTAAATTATGTAACCCTCACAGCTGGAGAAGCCATTTTTCTAAAGGCCAAGGACCCGCATGCGTACATCTCAGGAGACATCATTGAATGCATGGCAGCCAGCGACAATGTCGTTCGTGCAGGCTTCACTCCAAAGTTTAAGGATGTCAAAAATTTGGTCGAAATGCTGACGTACGAGTGCGCTCCTGTCGAGGAACAGAAGATGAAGCCCGTGGATTTTCCTCGTGCAAGCGGTGAGGGCGTCGTGCAGCTTTACGACCCGCCAATTCCGGAGTTTGCTGTATTGCGGGCTGCAGTGGATGAAGGGAAGACGGAGACAATCCAAGGTCTTGCAGGCCCCAGCGTGATTGTTGTTACAGAAGGAGAGGGTGTCATCAGCATTGATGGAGGAAACTCTCTGGTTGCTAAACCTGGCTTTGTATTTTTTGTTGGGGCCGGCACACCAATCAAATATGAAGGCACCAAGAGCACTCTCGTGACTTATGGTGCGTTCTGCGAAGCGTGACGAGATTCCATTATAGGTAGTATGTACTGGTAGTATGTACTGGTAGTATGTACTGAATCGCGTAATTTTAATGATACTCGACCGTTTTGAGCATGTGACATTCTAGTTTTTGTATTCTCCGCCGGCTCATGATCTTCTCTGATGCCACCTCAGTACGCGTCGGCGAATGTCACTGGCTGTCTGTTGCCAAATGTTGCGTTTCCGGTCTCTTGCCATAGCTTCATAGTTGTCTCCGTGCTTGTCAACGAGTTCGCCGA
This sequence comes from Lipomyces sp. NRRL Y-27488, assembly GCA_030556275.1. Taxonomy (NCBI): domain Eukaryota; kingdom Fungi; phylum Ascomycota; class Lipomycetes; order Lipomycetales; family Lipomycetaceae; genus Lipomyces; species Lipomyces sp. NRRL Y-27488. The sequence continues at coordinate 13,368 of JAKTPS010000211.1, read as the reverse complement.
GCCACGCGTCTTCCCGATCAGACTGGGTTCGCTCCCGCGTCCTCTCGCCGCGAGCAGCAAACTCTTCTAGTTGGCGGACGACATCACTTGAACTCGGGACCGGAACAACGGAAGCATTTGAGCCGTCATCGTTGTCGATAGTGGGCAGCTCAATATATTGGACAGAAACAACGCCTGTATCCGGGTCGCGAACGATTCTTGCTTCTTGAACTGGCGCAGAAGGCAGAGCACTAGACGCTGGCGTTGAGACGGGTGGTGCTGGCGACTGTAGATCGAAGAGTAACGAGGAGGCCGCTACAGGTTTGAGTTCCTTCTGAACACCACCACTCGGTCTGCTCAAGCGAGACGTGAGACCCAGGTTCTTGTAGCTGGACGCGGCGCCGTGTCAGTAATCATCTGGAAACATCAGGCAGAATCTTCTCCGAAACAGAACCAAAAACGCACTTTTGAGTGAGCGTGAGCTTTTCATCCCAGTTTGCTGCGATGATGGCGTTCGACTTTATGCGCACTTTGCGCTGCTTGTCTTTCGTCCTCCGACTCTGCTTTGGGAGCGAGGTCTTCTGTTTCCGACGCCGGCGAACTGAAGTCATGGTGCTCTGTGGGGGATTCGTGAGTCCTGTTTATATGACAAAAAAATTTCGAGCTGGCTGGGAGTTTTGGGAGTTTTGGGAGGTCTCCTGTTTCGGACAGCCCTAACCCCGAAAAGGAAAGCCGCTATGACCGTGTCGGGAAATCTGGGTCTAATCGGGACATGCTACGCGACTGGGTTCTCGCGCTTCATTTGGCAGCTGCCAGCACGTCCGGCCCAAGGCAATAGGCTAAAGTGATTGGCAGGTGCCGTCTGTTTGTAGAAAAAAAAAACAGAAGAAAGAGCAGTCCAATTCGCGCCCGCGAAGTGCTCCGGGCAGCGCTGTCGGCGCAGAAGCCTGCCCGATAAGGTCTTATCGCCAATGTGTAGCGTGGTTGGTGCAGTTAAGGCCGAAAGCGCGTAGCTTCGCGCTCGGCCGATTTCGGGCAAAGCGCGTCCGGCGAGCTTGCAGAGAGATCTATAATTTCTCGCCCTTGCTCGGACTTGCAAAGCTTGCTGCAGTACCCGACGAAATCGAGCAATTGCTTTGTGCGTTCCCGTAATCCGGAAAGAAAAAAAGATGTCCACCGTCGGAAAGACCATTACTTGCAAGGCCGCAATTGCCTGGGGTCCTGGTGCGTATCCGCCGTAAGGTTCGGGGAGTCTGGTGTTACTAACCTGCATTCTTGTCATTCTTGTCCAGGCGAGGAGCTCTCTGTCGAGGACGTCGAGGTTCTACCTCCCCGTGCTCACGAGGTTCGCATTCAGTTGTACTACACCGGAGTTTGCCACACGGACGCCTACACTCTTTCCGGCAAAGATCCCGAAGGCGCGTTTCCTGTCATCCTCGGACACGAGGGCGCAGGCGTCGTCGAGTCCATCGGCGAGGGCGTCACCTCCGTCAAGGTCGGCGACCACGTTGTCGCGCTCTACACTCCGGAATGCGGCGAGTGCAAGTTCTGCAAATCTGGCAAGACCAACCTCTGCGGTAAGATCCGCGCGACTCAGGGCCAGGGTCTCATGCCTGACGGCACAGTCCGCTTCAGAGCACGAGGCAAGGACATTCTCCACTTCATGGGCACCTCGACGTTCTCCCAGTACACTGTTGTTGCTGACATCTCAGTGGTCGCTGTCGACCCAACTGCGGCCATGGACCGAACGTGTCTGCTTGGCTGCGGAATCACTACCGGCTATGGTGCTGCCACCATTACCGCCAAGATCCAGCCGGGTGATAACGTCGCCATCTTCGGTGCTGGCTGTGTCGGTCTCTCCGTCATCCAGGGTGCCGTAGAGAAGAAAGCGGGCCGAATCTTCGTTATCGATGTAAACGACTCCAAGGAAGAATGGGCTAAGAAATTTGGTGCGACCGATTTTATTAACCCGACCAAGCTCTCGCGTCCACTTGCCGACGAGCTTATTGCTCTAACTGACGGTGGTCTCGATTACACGTTTGACTGCACTGGAAATGTGCAGGTTATGCGCACCGCTCTTGAGAGCTGCCACAAAGGCTGGGGTGAGTGCATCATCATCGGCGTTGCCGCCGCCGGCCAGGAGATCTCGACTCGTCCCTTCCAGCTTGTTACCGGCCGCGTTTGGCGAGGATGCGCGTTCGGTGGTGTTAAGGGCAGAACCCAACTCCCTGGCCTTGTCACGGACTATATGGAGGGCAAAATCAAGGTCGATGACTTCATTACTCACCGGTTCCCTCTTGGCGAAATCAATGCTGCTTTTGCAACGATGAAGTTGGGCGACTGCATTCGTGCTGTTGTTGATGTTCAAAAATAGTCAACAATCGCCCAGGTCACGGTCACGATGCTGCTATGAACTTGTATAAAACGGTTGTGAGATATGCCATAGCCATACAGCTGTAACAATTGATAGTACAATATAATGATGGATAATAGGATGGCATGCCATGATACTCCTGGGAATATGAGCATGAGCGTGGTTATGGGCCGCCAAGGTGGACTACACGCTAAACAATCGGTTTCTTGACCAAACACGTCTTTGTCCTATTTTCTCGACTTAATTCGAAAATTGTAGTTACCTCTCTGACACCAGTGGCATCTTCTTACATTCACAAGAAAACCAGCATTGATATTTTTATAAGCAAACAGTTCCTTTAGTATATATGTTCTGATTATTAATGAGAGCATGTGAATCAAACTACTCTTTGATTCAAGTTGGGAAAAATAGAGTCCCAAAGCGGAATTTCCTGGGTTAGGTCTTCTGCTCCTCAACTATGTGATACCATTTGTGGGCTCCGTTCAATGTAAGGATTGATACAACAATCCACGGTTCATATTTCACTAGAAGTGCCTTGCGACATGGTTCCTAATCCTACTCTTGGTATGCGTAAAATTGTGGTTTTTTAAGATATAGATTAACCAGGACGAGATTAACATGCTCCTCAGGCTGGGAACGTCTCCAGGATGTCTTCTATCGCAAGAGACTGGAGTACAACATGCTCTGGACCGACGACATTGAATTATCGCAGTACATAGTGGCCGGTGCGCCATATGGCGGAGCTTTAGGTGTGAACGCTTTCTGTAAAGGTGTGATGATAAGACGAAGAATACTGACTCGATTAGTGCTCGTGCGCGATACCAGTAGACCTATGGCCTATAAAGGGCCGGAGGCGCGGCAGAAGATGATCTCGGTATACAGCAATTCTGGCCAATTGATATCAACTTTGCCGGTAAGTATGTTTTGGAATTCAACGTTGTTGATAGTGGCTAACGGTTTTAGTGGGATCGAGGAACTATTAGAGGTGTTGGCTGGAGTGATAACGAGGATCTTATCATAGTCACGGAAGAAGGCAATGTTAGAGTATACCACGACCTGCACGGAGCATTTACGCAATTTTCTATGGGTAAAGATGCTGAAGAGCACTGTGTTGTGGAATGTCGATTCTGGAGTACCGGTTTTGTGGCTCAGCTTGGCAATAACAGGTTCTTATCCATATCTCGCTACGACGAACCACGACCACGACTACTGGCCGAAGCAGCTACAATCGCTGTCGAGTTACATGGATGGACCATCGTTCCTCCAGCATTTACCCTGAGCCGGCATGTTGAAGTCTTCTTAAGTGTGAACAAGACTGTGAATGTGATCGATTCGATGGAGTCGCAGGATAGGTTTCTCCAAGAAGGGCCGTTTTCGCATATTGCAGTATCACCGAATGGATCTTTGTTAGTATTATATACCTCGTACGGAAAGCTGTATGTCGTGTCATCGGATTTCCAGAAGAAGTATTCAGAGTATGATTCGGGGACTTTAGATAGCCCCACTCAGGTTGTCTGGTGTGCCAATGACTGCGTTGCTGTTGCCTGGGAGAACGAGATTCGGTTGGTAGGACCCGCAGGTGGGGCCCTTAGTTTCTATTACGATAGTCGAATCGTGCTGATTCCGGAGTCGGATGGTATTCGGATAATCAGCAATGATAGATGCGAGTTCCTCGCGAGAGTGCCGGAGGCAGTTGCCGACTTATTCCGCATAGGTTCGACTGCACCTTCTGCGATATTGCTCGATGCAGTGGAGCAGCTGGAATTCAAGTCGCCGAAAGCAGACGATAATATCCAATTGATACGACCGAACTTGAACGAGGCTGTCGACGCTTGTGTTCGTGCCGCTAGCTACGAGCCCGAGCCATATTGGCAGAAACGGCTACTGAAGGCGGCCCTCTTGGGAAAGTCTGTGCTTGAGTTATACTCCTCAGACGAGTACGTGGAGATGTGCGAGATCCTGCGGGTGCTAAATGCGGTTCGGTACTATGAGGTCGGAATTTTGATTACGTACGAAGAATTTCTACGCCTGACCCCCGAAAGATTAATAGCCCGTTTGCTGAGTCGGCATATGTATATACTGGCACTTCGTCTGTCAGAATTTTTGCAATTACCAACGGACAAGGTCTATATTTCTTGGTCATGCGCAAAGTTGAAAAGTTCGACGGACGACGATTCGACAGTTTTGAAGACCATCGTGAATAAGCTGAAGCCCATACAAGGGATATCCTTTGAAGAAATTGCTCGGACAGCGTATGACGAGGGTCGCACAAAGCTGGCTACTCAGTTGTTGAACTACGAGCCTCGAGCTGGTCGTCAGGTACCGTTACTTCTCAACATGGAAGAAGACGAGATTGCTTTACTCAAGGCAGTTGAGAGCGGTGATCCTGATCTCATCTATTACGTTTTACTTCACTTAAAAGGGAAATATTCCTTGGCGCAATTTTTCCGACTAGTTAATGACAAGCCCGTCGCGTCTGCGGTGGTCGAGCAGCTTGCGCGTAACGAAGGGCCGGAACTTTTGAAAGACTTTTACTACCAGGACGACAGGCGTGCAGATAGTGCGTTGGTAATTTATCGAGAAGCGATTTTGGTCGATGATTTTCAGGACAGAACAGATAAAATCAAGCTTGGCTCGAAGATTTTTCAAGACTCAAAGGAAGCGTATCCGGATTCGAAGGCGATGGAAGAGCACACCAAATTGTATGAACTGCAGCTCACCTATGAAAAAGACTACAAGACAACATTTGTTGGCCTGACTGTTGCTGAGACCATAAAGAAACTTTTGAAGATTGGGCAAGGGTCAAAAGCATCGAAAGTTAAGGGAGAGTTCAAGATACCGGATAAGATGTTTTTATTTCTGAAAGATGGCACCTATCCTGCAGTAAAGAAGAGCTAGATATAATTTAGAATTTGTATTCGATTATTTTTTCATTCATAAATTTCCAATTGTGGTTATTGTAAAAAGCCTGTGATTACTCAAATATGACGATAAGTTTACATTCAGCTTGTTCTGGTTAGCGTGCGGCGCTCGAGGTTTGTTTACAAGTACCTCATTTAAGGTGAGCTTGTGGACTGGCGGCCTGAAAGCTGCCTGCTTCTAGATTCCCCGTCTTTGTTCGGTCGCGGTATATTTTCTATTTCTTGAACCAGGGATTTAGGTATTCGATTTGTTTTTGTTGGCGCTGAATCGCCTCCTTGTCACACCGCGGCTCAAAATGGATACTTCAACTACCTCAGCGAAGTCACCAGAGCGGAAGAAGTATTACATTAAACCGCCGTCGGCTTCACAGCCGAGCACGTCTCCTACCTCTCGCTTAACATCTCATACGGCTATGATGGGTGGTACATTGCGCAGCGTGCCAACTAACTTATCATCCCGGCCGAGATCGCCGTTACGTCGACCGGTGTCTTCGATAGGGCTGCGAGAGCAAGTTGGCAGCCCGTCAACCTCTGCAGTGACAAAAACGTCTACACCGTCTAATTTACGTCGTCCTACTAGCAGCCTTGATATTAACCTGGGTTCGCCGTTGCATGGGCAATATCCTGCATCGGTTGCGAGCAGACTATCACTTGAGAATTTTGCAACTCAAAGCGCGAACGAGAATAGCGAGAGATCTTTGAACCCTTCTCCGGAGGAGTCTGGTGCAGGCAATGTCCGTGTTATGGTTCGCGCGCGGCCGCTAGTGCAGCGGGAAATCGACGCAGACAAGAAATGTGTTTTGTCGATGAACTCGGCCATGTGTACAACCACCTTACTTGCGCCAAACAACGAGAAAACGTTTGCTTTTGACGAGTCACTATGGAGCGTGGATGATGACTCGGTTAACAAGGTTGTGACGCAGCAGATTTTATACGACAAAGTTGGACGTGAACTCTTGGACCACAGCTTCGACGGATATCACACATGCCTGCTGGCATACGGCCAGACCGGTTCTGGAAAGTCATATACAATGATTGGAACTGAGGATGAACCAGGAATTATTCCACGAACATCTTATGACTTATTTCAACGTATCGAGAAGATGACCACCACAACGACGTCATTTACTGTGAAGGTGTCCTATTTTGAGATTTACAACGAACATGTTTTTGACTTGCTAGCGCCGACAACGGTGGCGTCCGGCGTGGGAACGGCTCTTAAAGTGAGGGAATCTCCAGTTGATGGGCCGTATGTCAAGGACTTGACCTCGCACTCTGTTCGCAGTTTTGACGACATTGAGAGGTTGCTTCACCAGGGCAACAAAAAGCGCTCAACCGCTATGACTAATATGAACGCTAGCTCAAGTCGGTCGCATGCAGTATTTACGATCAGTTTGAAAAGAATTGAAACAGATGCTGTTTTGATGGACGAGACGACCGAAGAGACAAATTCGCGGATTCGGTTTGTTGACCTGGCAGGATCTGAGCGCGTCACATCGACTGGCGCCACAGGGACACGTCTCCGTGAAGGAGCGAATATCAATAAAAGCCTGACCACGCTGGGTCGTGTGATCAGTATTCTTGCCGAGTCAGCGCTCTCGGCCCAGAAAAAACGGGATCTGGTTGTTCCGTATCGCGATTCCACGTTGACGTGGCTGTTGAAGGATAGTCTAGGGGGCAATAGCAAGACAGCAATGATTGCGTGCGTGAGCCCGTGTGACTATGATGAGACACTATCAACGTTGCGATATGCAAGCCAAGCAAAGCACATTAGGACTCGGGCGGTTGTGAATCAGGATTTCATTTCAGCGACCCAGCGAGATGAACAGGTGGCAGAGATGCAGGATACGATTACGAAGTTGCAGGATGCTCTGGCAATGACTTCAAGTACGCATAAGCAGCAGAGCGATGCACAAGTCCAGGAACTTGAGAGGTTTAGGAAGGTAATAAAATATTACGAGGAGAAGGCTGAAGTGGAAGGTAAGTCTGTCAAACCAAATTCGGTCTGTTGTTAAACAAAACTTGATGCTAACGACAGTAATAGAATCCAAGCGACGGGCAATGATGCAAGAGAACGAGGCGGTAAAGCGCCATAACAGGCTAATTACGGAGCACGTCCGCAAGATGCGCCAAACAAAGCAGGAAAAGGTACCGATCCCAATTGGGTTTGTCGAAAGCTGGCAGGAACTAATCGCGGACACGAACGCGTATGTGGATCAACTGACGCACGATGTGGCGACTATGAGAAGTAGACAGGGACTCGTTTGCACATGAATGAGCCCTACTCTAGCACGTAGTGGGCATTCTGGCTATCATTTTTGTAGTTTTTAGTTGCTAGGTTAATGTGGACTGGCGTCGGAGAGTTAAGGGATAAAATATAGTTGGGGGGTGGGGGGGGCTGAGCCGGCTGCTGGGCCAAAGACATATAAAAGCGCCCCCGCACCTGCTCTTTCTTGCTGGACTCGTCAGCTTCACACCATGGGCAGTGTGGCGGTGCTTGCGGCTCTGTTGGCGCTAGTGTCGGCGGTCGTGTGGCGGGTGCGATCCACGCCGCTGTGGCGCGTTCCCGGACCGTACTTGACTGCACTCACGCCTCTTTGGATCCTCGCGCAAACCTGGCTTGAACGCCGCAACCGCCTCATCCATAACCTGCACATCGCGTACGGACCGATAGTGAGGCTTGGTCCTAACGAGGTTTCGATTGCGGACCCAGGATACGTCAAGAAGATATACATCGACAACCTGGACAAATCTGAATTCTATGCTCTGTTTGGAAATTATGGCGGTGTCCCGAACGCGTTTTCCGTATGCGAGCGCATTCCGCATGCCAAAATCCGGAGGAAAGTGCATGCTATGTACTCCAAGACAGCCGTGTCGGCCCCAGCAATCGAGCAAGCGATAAAGGAACGTGTTTTTCGGCTTTCAAAGGCATTGAAAGCGTCTAGTCCGGGCTCTCCGGTCGAGGTCCTGGATTTATTCAGGTCCCTGGCGATGGACGTTGTTACGGCATTTCAATTTGGAGCGGAATACTCGACTGATTTCCTGAGTGACAGTGGGACAAGAGACTGGATCTTGGGTCTGTTCAATGTGCAGTCAAGATCATGGTTCATTGGTCCCTATCTCCCTCGCCTTGCCCGGTTCTTGACTCCACGTGCCTTCGTGACAGCCATTGACAAAACAGATGCGTGGAATCTTGCGAATATGCGCAAGAGTCTTGCGACCGGCGGAAGCGATAATTCTGCTGCGAAAAAGCTGCTGGCAGCCGGGATACCGGAGATGGAGGTCGCGAGTGAGATCGCAGATCACGTTGTTGCGGGTCATGAGACTTCTGCTGTGGCGCTGACGTACTTGTGCTGGCATCTTTCTTTGCATCCTGAAATTCAATCGAAATTGCAACAAGAATTGGCAAAGGCAAATGCCGAATCAGGTGATTCGTCGCTACTATCACTAAGGGAAGTCGACCAGCTACCGTACCTCGACGGTGTTCTCCGTGAGACTCTGCGACTATTCGCGCCAATTCCTGCCAGCGAGCCTCGCGTTTCGCCAATAGGAGGAATGTGGTACTCTCCATCTTCTTCCAGGTATGGCCAAACATCAACCAAATATTTCCTTCCTGAAGGCACGGTCGTTTCGTCTCAGCCGTGGACGCTACACCGTGATCCCAACGTGTTTCCAAATCCGCTTGAATTCAGACCGGACAGATGGTTCAACGGTACACCTGACAAATTGCATGAAATGAACCGTTCGTTTTTCGCCTTCGGAGCTGGGCTGCGCATGTGCGTCGGCATGCAGTATGTGTCCATCTTTTTGGTCTCGTTGTTTCTACGATGCCTAGAATTATGTTTCTTTCTGGCATAGCTAACTTCGTCGAATTTTTATAGTCTTGCAATGGCGGAAATGAAACTTGCCACTGCATATATTTTTTCGAACTTTAGCGTGATGCCCAGTTTAGAGAGCTCGCCAGACGATGTACGTTGACATCTGCCTTTTTCCAATCCTCTAAGTTGCTTGTTGTTGAAGGGCTTGCTGACTGTAACCTTATTAGATGTATATGATCGACCGATACTCCACTCGACCAAAAGCGAACAAATGCTTTCTCGATTTTCAACAAATATGAGGGAATGCGAAGAAAACTGCGACGGCAGGTTTAGATCTTCGTTACCTTGGGGCTCACCGTGGAAAGCCTTTTGCAATCAACTTTCTACTGCCTCACCACCCCTCTTCTTTCATTGCAATTCGTCTCTCTATATCTTTGCACATATGCGTACGAATTTTCTTGATCGTCATGTATACTGTCGCATGTCTCTTGTTTTTATTATGGCAAATGAAGAACTTCGATTTGCGGAAGTATATGTGGTCTCCTGATGGAGCCTGTTCTAAAAGTACTCCTTTCTGAATTAGATCTCGGTTGCGGTGCACGGTTGCGAGGGGTGCCAAATCAACCTTCGTTCCTCCCCCGCTCAGACAATTCCATCATGTCCATCCATCCACCTGCCGCAGTCCTATTGGTTTCCGTCGCAAAACGGCATTGAGTCCCTGGATATGTCGGCCCTCAGCGTGACGCTGCAGGATCCCCTGAATGATGTCGATCGTAGAGGTGCTGCAGCTGACCACACGATGATCATCCGCCGCGACGAATATGTCGTCCTGTCGCTCCGACAGCTCAAACATTAGCGCCCATTCGGCATGATCTCGACGTAGTCCTGCATGGTCTGAAAGAAAAACTAAACCGAGTCGCACGAGTTGCATCGTTATCGGCGGCCGGCATCCATCCGCGTCATTGCAAACGCGAAGAGGTGTTCTCGTGCGGCAGTCGTCAGCGAGATGAGGACGTCCCGGCCCCAGAACCGTACGCCTTCAATTTAATTGTCATCCCTCCGTAGTATGGACCAATTTGAACATTGCATACTTACGTCTGGGACTTCTGATAATTTCCACGTCATCTGCTATAAACAACACAACAATCTCCAAGAAGATTTGGACTTCGACACGAATCTATCCTCGTCTCACAGCCTTTCTGAACTCATCGAGTCCAGCCTGGTATCCCTGTTCAAACTCCCAGATATACTTCGTCGCACCTCGGCTCTGCTGGTGCTGATACGTTCTAGCTTGCTTCCAAGCATCTCTTTGCCCCACAATGCTTTCATCCTGCGACCAGAACTGGGTAGCATCCAGCCATGCCGTCCGGAACCCTTCATTGTACCGCCAGTGCTCCATCTGCTCCCCCTTTGCCACATTGGCCCAATACGTGGCATGCTGATTTGTCATTGCGAGTCCCTCCTGCGTTCCATCGGAAGCACGTATATTGGTGCGTCCTGGTAACTGGACGCATCCTGTTCTAACCATTTCACGAAAATCCCATTCCCCACCGCTGCCATCTGCAAACTTGTAGGTCCAGAAGAAAAACCCTGCGCTCTCACGAGTAAACAGATCAATCTGCGTTCGACCGTACTCCTGTCTTAGCCCATTTCTTTCATCTTCTTTGACTTTCTGCCAACTATCCCATGACAGTGTGCAAGAGAACTCGCCGACTATTGTCCGAGTATCTAGGTGTTCCTGTGAGCGTGCATCATCAATATGCTCTCTGGGTGTCTTTTTGTTTGCATCGCCAGTAAAACAGCGATAAATATGTGTGTCGACAAGCATTCCTGGCTTGTCCTTCACAAAGTCCTGAAATCGCCCCCGATTCCACGTGTCAGAAATGTAGATAATTTGAGTCGGGTCAATTTGTCTGATTGCCGATGCCGCTTTGAAATAGTAAGGATCTGTGTTTGCGCCCCAGCTTGCTTCGTTCACAATCTGGATTCCAATCACGTTATCAAAATGCTTTGCTTGCTCTGCAATAAATGCAAGCATTGCAACTGCTTCGTTCAAGTAATGTGAGTTGTCAAAAAACTTGCCGCCGCCACACACACCAGAATGAGAGTCAGGGTTTGCCCCACCAGGTAGACCATGTACATCAATCAACACACCGATACTGTACTGGCGGGCAAGGTCGAGCATGCCCATGAACTTTTGCCATGCGTTCGCGTACACTTTCTTGATCTTCTCGTCATCGAACACCGTGCCTGTCACAAACTTCGCGCCAGTCACCCAGAATCCAAGTGGAACCCGCACGCTAGAAACATGATGATCTGCAAGCCATTTCCAGTCGTCCGGTGAAATAAACGTGTCATAATGCCGTTCCCACTTTGCTCGGGTTTGCTCCACGCCGATCTTCTGAATACTTCGTGACACGGCAGTATACTCGCTGTCGTCACCGCCGTCGGTCACTTCAGAATACATGTAAGGTGCTATCCATTTTTCAAGGATATACCATCCTCCGAGATTCACGCCGTAGTGGAGCCTTGTCTTGTATATATCACGAGGAGACGGCGGAAAGGTGGGTAGCGGGGGCGGTGCAGCGGTGTATGCTGTCTCGGAATCGGTTCTCAGTACATCTTTGATACGATGCAAGCCAAATACCATTATGTCGTTTTGATGTTTCAGAGAAGGAATACGGTGAGGTGTACAATTTATTGAAGAGAAGAACGACCCAAAGCTTACTCGACGAATTACTGCGTGCAATTAGGATTACCAGACTTTTATAAGATTCTGACGGCAGGGGGTGACGACATGCCAAGCATATAGTATGAAATCTTTTCGGTTTTTTAACTACAATTTTAGAGAAAACCTCCGGATTCAAATGCAAAATTGAGGACAGTCCGAGATTGTCGAAAGTGTGTAGTGACGTAATTGGGAGTTCACCTCTGTTTGGCAGACTTCCGACGGGCCAACAAATGGCCGGACAACCACGAAGCGCTTTCTTTTGGAGCTTCTTCAGTTATTCCTTGCATGGCTACAAGATATATGCATACGAATAGTGTCTAGCTAGAAAATTCGTTATACTAACGCGTAAGATTTCCATGCTAAAGATTTGAACTGAGATAACTTCGCATGAAAAGTAGTCGTCTACGTGGCGCCTCAAAGCCTTCCTTTGTGTCTATCAGGCACAAGTAAAGTGGTTGTGCTTGCAGGCGTTATGGCTCAGTTCGTAGAATGCGCTAAATATAATTAGTTCGTCAGTTGTCGGAGGAACAGAAAGCCGTCAGTAGTGTAGAACTGACGCGGCGCAATCTAGCTTATTTCATCCCACCTTCCTTTGATTTCGAATAGAAAACTCCTATAAATAATCGCTATTGCCTCTCGTCTTTACAGACTCGCTAGTTTCATAGGATTTGGAGTCCATATCGTTCAGACATGAAAACCATCAAAACCTCCATCATTATTTCAGCACCGCCATCGGAAGTCCGAAAGGTTTTTTACGATTTCGACTCATACAAAGAATGGAATCCGTTTTTTACCTCATTTGAAGTGAACAAGCAGGCCGGTGAAGCCTCGTCGTCAGACATTCTTGGACCTGCAGTCGGAACACAACTCAAGATCGTCATGCAACTCCCGAACCGATCGGCCAACACGATGTATCCTGTGGTCCAGGCCAACACGCCAACCGAGTTTCGATGGAAGGGCAAATTGTTTTTTGATTTCTTATTTGCCGGCGAGCATGTGTTTGAGTTTCGACCTCTTGATGATGAGCAGAAGACCGAACTTGTTCAATATGAGAACTTTGAAGGCGTACTGGTGCCACTGTTTGGTGGGATTCTGAGCGAGACGGAAAATCGGTTCACGGCGCTCAATGAAGCATTGAAGGAACGTGTCGAAAACAGTGCTTGAGATGGATTCTGAATTCGATATGCCCGGTTGGCCCGACAGGGCTATATACTCTTTGGACTCTTACAATTAATTGTTTATGTTTACAATTTATGGATCGATGAGTGGAATGAACATGAAAGCCCCAGTGTATCACAATTGTTTCGATGGAGTTGTTGGCAATTCGTTTGAGACGACTGTCCTGTGCTTTTTCTATTCAATAACCAAAAACCAATAATAGTCGCGTTTGACTTACAAGTGCATACCTAGCTATGTTCAAAATTTTACCATTTGTTTCGTGGCCCAAAGACTTATTTTAGGTTGATCTACTTTTAAATCTATCGATTTTTTAATATGAAACTGGCTGCGAGATTCGGGTTTCCGGGGATTCAAGAGTTCAGGTAT
>JAKTPS010000210.1:0-20616 GCA_030556275.1 Lipomyces sp. NRRL Y-27488 | reverse complement strand
CCCCCCCCCCCCCCCCCCCCCCCCCCCCCCCCCCCCCCCCCCCCCCCCCCCCCCATCAGGCATTTTTTGGGATCGGCATGCAAAATAACACAGTATTTTCAGGTATATTATGACAAATGACGTTGAAGAACAAAGACGAACGACAACTTTTGGACATGGCATCAATTTAATGATATTCACTGATTAGAACAGAGCTTAGAGATATGGTTTCATACTGAACAACAAATGAAAAATATAGCATTCTGCACTAGTCTGTAATAATAGTAGTCAAGAAGTGACAAAAAGCAGCAGGCAATATAAATGGCTGGCTTCAAGCAGGTAATAATCAGCAAAATAATACGTAAATTGCGGGTTGTTTACCTTTTTCCCTTCCGGGTATGGCCGGGTCCGCGGAGACGACGCAGCCGAGAAGGCGTGCTGGTCGCGAGATAACAGCGCCGCCATGCCTTGTGCGGCGGCGTATCCCGGGCCGAAGCCCTATCTATGTCATCTTCCGGCGTGCAGGCCCAAGGCGTGCGGAGTGCTTAGTGCTGCAGTGCGGAGGGCCTCTCTGCCATAGCACACCATACCATATCCGCCCGCCGAAAGAATCTAGCCCGGTTTTTTTGCCAATCGCATCCGCTACCGGATGATGCCTCCCCGCTGGAAAGACACGGCTTCGCGAGACGAGGGATCAGTGGATCAGTGTGGTTGGTGGATGGTGCAGAAAGACAAGGAACATAGGACCCAGGGGCGACGCGTCGCCCCTGGGCCAATCCCAGAACGGTATAAGCCGGACAACGCTATTTTGCGACGGCGTGCGATTCCCCGCAAAGCTCGCTCTGCTACATATGAGCTGGGAGTCGTGGAATGCAACTTCGACTGTAGCGTTTTACCACAATGCCCCGTCTTCGGAGAGTAGTTCTGCCGGGCAATAAGACTCTGTTGGCATTTTGCATGCTGAGCCAAATGATGCAGAAACCGCGCTCCGTGTTTTCGACACCAGCATCGCCGGCAGGGCGTGCTTTCAGCACGAGCCTAGGCAGTTCCCGTAAAATGGGTAGCGTTGCACCTCGACATGTTGTCCTCAAGGACCATGCAAACAACGACGGGGCACCCGCATGGCAAATCTCGTGAAGGGCTCGATGCAGAGACGACTCTGGCCGCGACTGGAAGCGGCCGCAGCCAGCGTTGTCTCGCCGGCATGTCTGCTTGTGGGGGGGGGGGTTGTTTAGCGGACACGGATCAACGCGTTTGTCCGCGAACATGTACAGTACAGTACATACAACGCGGGGTCCGACAGTGCGGGGTGTGGATGGCGAATGCACACGAAGATGAGCCCGAGCTATCTTCTCCACAGATGCCTCACGACCCAGCAAGCGCCCGGCCTGAACCCTTAAAGCTTGAGCTCTTGCATCGACCTCGACCGTGCTCTGCTCTCCACCAACCTCGCCTTCGTCGTCCGGCCTTTTCTCCGACAAACAGCAACCCCCCACAACAGCAACAGCAAGCATGCCAGCCACGGGCTCCCCCTTCCGCAAGCCAAGCCGATACGTCACGGACGTCACGACCGAGGGCAAGTCGGTCTTCTCGACCGAGATCGCGCCTCATGACATGGAGTGGCAAGTTTTTCCCGACAACGTGGCGGAGATGAGCGTGCCATACCATACCAGCACCCTCCCCGTCAAGTTCGACCAGGACCAGAAAGAGTTCGCAACCTGGATCAAGGAGGGAACGCACATCGGCACGTCCGTCAAGGACGGCTCGATCGTGCGCATGCTCGACATGGCCCCCGGCCAGAGCTCGCCGCTTCACCGGACGCCGTCGATCGACTACGGCGTCGTGCTCTCGGGCGACGTCGAGCTGATTCTCGAGTCGGGCGAGACCCGCCGGCTGTCGCCGGGCGACATCGTCGTGCAGCGGGGCACAAACCATGCCTGGAGAAACGCGAGCGAGACCGAGTGGTCGCGCATGTTCTTTGTCTTGATCCACGCCGATGTCGACTTTGAGGAGAGTCTAGGTCCTCTCGAGTAGATGGCCGCTTTACTGTTGGCGGTTTTTGATTAATTCACGTTTCTACAATAAGGATAAGGACATCGATTCTGTCTCCACAAGTGTAAATTAATAATTGACCGACTGGCTGGCTATATGTAAATTTGGAATTGATCATTTGTATTTTTATTTTATGTCCAAAAGCACCCATTTGATGGGAGCTCGACGAGTTAAATTATGTAGCCAGCTGGTGCCAGTTTCATTTTGAAACGATACATACTTCGCAATGCCCAGAAGCAGTCACTACTATTTGTGACATGTACGACACTGCCTTTCACAAATCAGCCGTGTGCAATGCTACCCAATTTACGAATACTCTGCCAGCTAAATTGCGTCTATGGTATGTATGTACTGAAAACACGGATTGAAAACGCTCATTTTCAGGTCACCAGAAGCAATCCTGCAAAAACGTGTAATACTGCCCAATTTACAGAATCGGCCTACTGTATTGCCGGTTTGGTGCTGGAAGCACGGAGTTCTGCCGTTCCTGCTTTCTTTGCGAACACCAAGATTCTCTGCAAAACCAGGGTTCGGGGTGCAGCAAATGTATGCATGCACGTGATGATGCTTGGGCAGAAACCAAAGCTGTTTTCTCGAGTGCTGCTTTCTGAGGCCAACAATGCCAGCAACGGTCTGTAGTTGCGACCAGAAAGTCGGACCTGTGCTCACTGCATCATGTAAATGGGCAAGGCGTTCATTAAAATCCATATAACGGTATTGAGGGTGGTTCATGATTCACAGCATGGACTTTGCCAAAATGGTTCAAATGCTACTCCCTCCCGCAGCAGTGCCGGCAAAAATCAGCCGGGCATGCCTTCCAAGAGAGGACGTACTGGCGCACAGTTTTTCGTGCCGGAAATTTGATATTAAGCCTGGCGCGCGAGAAAAGCGCAAAGCAAGACCCGCGGGCCTAACAAACGCCGGTTTTTCAGGGCAAGTTGATTGATTACTCCACACTGTGCGAACTCCCAACTCTCTTTATCACACAATCACAGCCCATCCACAACCGCTAAGTCATCCTCCGTCGGTATCTTATTGCAGATTGTGATATATAATCCTCCTCGAATACCTCTCACGACCGCGCACTTACTTGGTTTGCTCATCTGGATCGCCAGCCTCTAGCTCCGGGTAGAGCTCTCTAAATCAAGCAACCATGGAGAACGTGAAGGTCGATGGCGACGTCGACCTCATTCCACCTCCGCCATTGCAATTCTCGCCCTTTCGGTCCTACGTGGATCCGTCGTTTTTCAATATTCTTGCCAGCAAGAAGCTGAACGAGTACAAGCTCGACGCCGCCGAGGTCTCGGTAAGCGCGGCATACTCGGTGTCCGTGTCGGGCGTGTCCAGCAGCTCTTCAATCATAGCTCTCGACAGCGGCTCGTTTGACAAGGGCTTGTATGTGGATCATTCATGTTTTTATGGTTGCTTTTTTTGGTGTCGCAGAACATGTACTGATAACTTGTTGCTCAGATCACCTTCCAGCAGTGACGTCAGAAGCCCTGGGACGTTGCTGAACAAAAATACCATTGAGGAGTTCAAGGCCATCGACAGGATTGCACTAATAAATTCCCTCGGGCGAAAAGTAGGTTCATATTGTGCCATTCTGACGATGACGTGAAGACTGAAGCTAACTGTCCATTTTAGCTGTGGGACGCAATCGAATCAGGCGAGGTCGAGCGGCGGCCATGGCTCCTGTCCTCGTTCTATCTTATCAGCTATTCTGATCTCAAGAAGTTCAAGTTTTACTACTGGTTTGCCTTCCCTGCGATTCACTCAGACTGGAAGATTTCGAACCCGGAGCAGCCCAAAGCCGCCATTTCGACAGTCACCGTCGACCAGGCCAACCGCCTCGCCACGACGTATGCTTCGTGGCGAGACCAGCTTGGCCCGAGCAGTCTTCCCCAGCACGGTTTTTTCCTGCTCGAAAGCACGGGCGAGGACAACTGGCGGTTCGGAACGCTCGGCCAGTGGGACGAGTTCTTTGGCGACCGCGGCAGCGCCGTCACGGTCGGCTTCGCGGACCCGTCGTCGCTGTATCCGAACCCGGGCTGGCCGCTTCGCAATTTCTTGGCGTTCCTGAAACACAAAGGCGTACGGTCCGTCCGGGTGCTGTGCCTGCGCGATCTCGTCAGCCTTCCCAAAGAAGCCCGCAGCTTCTGGCTTTCGTTAGCCCGCGACGGCGGTGCTGACGTCGAAGGTCAAGCTGATGGCCCAATACCGTCAA
Source organism: Lipomyces sp. NRRL Y-27488 (assembly GCA_030556275.1). Lineage (NCBI taxonomy): Eukaryota > Fungi > Ascomycota > Lipomycetes > Lipomycetales > Lipomycetaceae > Lipomyces > Lipomyces sp. NRRL Y-27488. The sequence goes on along the minus strand of JAKTPS010000210.1, from coordinate 16,361 downwards.
GTATAGACGCAAAAGTCGAGTTTAAGACGACAGGGTGGGAGCGCACGATGAACAACAAACTGGCACCGAAAATGTCCGACCTTTCCTCACTCATGGATCCGAAAAGGTTTGCTCTCTTTTTTCTTGTGCGGTGTGTCCTAATTGACTGAGATGGCTGACCGATGATCACGTGTAGACTCGCAGACCAGGCTGTTGATCTTAACTTGCAATTAATGAAATGGCGGATTGCTCCAGATCTCGATATTGAGAAGATTAAGAATACGAAATGCCTCTTACTTGGAGCGGGCACATTGGGCAGTTACGTCGCCCGAGCGCTGATGGTATGATGCGTCTGTGGATTGGTTGTGACGTGAAGACGACTAACGATTTGCACAGGGCTGGGGTGTCAAGACCATAACGTTCGTCGACTACGGCAAGGTGTCCTATTCCAACCCCGTCCGCCAGCCACTCTACACATTCAAGGACTGTCTGAACGGCGGCGTCGTGAAGGCCAGGCGGGCGGCCGAGGCGCTGCGGGAGATCTATCCCGGCGTCACCGCCGAAGGGTATGAATTGTCCGTGCCGATGGCGGGCCATCCGACCACGAGCGAGCACCAGGAGCACGACCACTACGACACGCTGACGTGGCTGATTGACGAGCACGACGCCGTGTTTCTGCTCATGGACAGCCGCGAGTCCAGGTGGCTGCCGACCGTGATCGCGTCCGCGAAACGGAAAATCACAATCAACGCGGCGCTCGGATTCGACAGCTACGTGGTCATGCGGCACGGCGTCCCGCCGGTCGCGGGCCAGGAACCTGCAGGTGAGCGCTTGGGATGCTATTTCTGCAACGACATATACGCTCCGGCGAATAGCATGGCCGACCGGACACTGGACCAGATGTGCACGGTCACGCGGCCCGGCGTGGCACTTATGGCGTCCGCGCTCGCGGTCGAGTTGATGGTCTCCGTCGTCCAGCACCCGCTCGGCGTCCACGCGCCCGCGCCGACCGACGCCGCCGGCGACGACACCGCCGCACAGCACCCGCTCGGCGACGTGCCCCACCAGATGCGCGGCTTCCTCCACCGGTTCCAGCAGCTCAACATCACGGGCCAGCACTACGCGTACTGCGCGGCGTGCTCGGACCCGGTCCTGCGCGCGTGGGAGCGGGACGGCTGGGAGTTTGTCGAGCAGGCGCTCAACGTGCCGGGCTACGTGGACAACGTCAGCGGGCTCGCGGAGGTGCAGCGCAAGGCCGGCGAGGTCGCGGACGAGGTCGACTGGGAGTTTGACGAGGCGAGCGACGAGGAGATGTGACGAAAGGTCGCATGGCTAATTATTCTGTACGTTAATTTTTGGATTTGGGTTGATGGCGTATTCTTCATTTTTATATATTAGCTATCTGGGTGCTACATTCTGTTTAATGCCAATCTGCGACCCACCAGCTTGCCCTTGCCAAAAGTTGCCCACATGCATGACAAACTTCGGTCAGCAGGTCTCCTACGCAGTTGCTGCATTTCGTCAGGCCGGTTGTCGATTTATCACCTCGACTCGCGTTCCCATCATACATAGGCTATTATAACTTTTTTAATCCTATAAATATAATACAAAAAGTATTTACAGAGACACAGAAAGATTCGAAGACTCTAGTTCGTCAAAGCGGACCCTTCTCTAGAGCTCTCTTAATCCATTCCGCGTCCAGTCCTCCACTCAATTCGAGCCGATGCTGTCCGCTAGGCAACTGTAACGTCTTCAGCTTCTCGTTGTCTCGCTCAATTTTTTCCTCCTCTGCCGGGTCGATGTCGGGCTCGGCCCACTCGAAGCCCTGGCCCTGCTTCGCCCAGTACTCTTTGACGATCACGTCGTCCGCGTTATCGCCGAGCCGCCGGTCGCGCTTCTCGAGCTCGGCCATCACGCGGGGCGAGAGCAGGCCGTCGTTCTCGACCCGCAGCGCGTCCATGTCGACGATCTGGCTGAGCATGCGCGTCTCCTGCGCGCGCAGGTACCACTGGCTCTGGAACACGCCGTTGCGCCAGTTGATCTTGCCGCCGTTGTCGCCCGGCCGGGACGCGAGCGCGACGAGGCCGAGCAGGGACGAGTTCACGAGGTAGACGGCGATGAGCACGTGGATCATGCTCGTGTGCTCCAGGCCGCCGACGGCGATCACGTCCGACTTCATGAGCGCGTCGGCGAGCCCCATCACGCCCGCGACGCCGAGCGACCAGATGCCTATCCCGCGTGCCCATTGCCGCTTCACATTGGAGAGCCACTGCGGGCTCGCGGCGGAGAGGTCCAGGATCGTGAAGGCCCCGTCGACGTCCTCGTCGCGAAGGCACTTGCGAAATGGAATCATGTAAGTCGACTTTGGGATGATCTGACCTTTGTGCTCCGGGCGAGCGTAGAAAATCCTCATCGCGGTGGCCGCGCGCGAGGTGGGTGGTCGCAGGAGTAAGTATCGCCGCAGGACAATGTCGTCGAAGATCACAGCAGGGTGGTTCAGTATCTCCGCGATTAAACCCTCGGCGGCCTGGGGAAAGGCAATGTCAAGGATCCGGTGGATGACAGAGACGCCGCTGTGGTCGCCGGCGCCGCCGTCGGCCGGAACAGTCTTGGACGCGTTCTTGTCGGCATAGTTCTTCAGCATCTGTTCGCATGCCTCGAGGGCATCGCCGGTGACGTCCTGGGGAACCTTGGCATCTTTGCCTTTTGACAGAATCTCGGCGTCAATCTTTGCCCGCAGGCTCTCAACTGTGAAATGGGGTGTGGTAATGAATGGACTCGTCCATACGCCGGGCGAGGACGGTGGGTGCGAACCTGCACCGGCGGACGGAGCTGCGGCTGAAGCAGAAACGGAAGGTGATGAAGACTGCGACGAGCCATCTTGAGGCGGCTTCGACGATGATGACGGCTTGTGCCTTGTCTTTTTTGCTCGGGCAATTGCTGTCGACAACAGGCATCGGGTCGCACTCTCGGGAGTCCTCGACATGTTCGGCCGCCCGGGAACAGTAAACAGCGCCCGCCGCTGCAGCAGCAGCTGCTGCTGCTGACAAAGCCTCAGCAACACCCGCACTTGCGCGGCATGCATTGCGGGGGGCATTGAGGGGAGAGTCGCTTGTTTCGAGATGTCGTTCCGCCGAATTTAACCAATATGCTGGAGCCCGTATGTCGGAGAGACTTTTGGTTTGTCCCAAACGGATTTTGTCAGTTCCATGGGTTTTGTTCCTTCGATGCGGCGTTGCAATTCTTATTGGAAATGCAAGATCATATTTCCCATCATTTTAAAAAGCCGGTGCAGATCAAGACTCAGGTATAATCGCAGGATGGACGCGGGCGGGATCTTCTATGACCTCTGCGTGCCGTGGCCAGTGTCGGTCACGGCGAAGTCGTCGCCCGAATACGCGCGCACTACCGGCGCCATCCCCGACCTGTTCAAGACCGTGTCGATGCTCTATAATCGTATGTGTTTTCCGCCACGGTGCTCGCTATGCACTGGTTTGTACTAGAAATTGATGTTGGCTGACGCTGGCTTGCAGTGGGATACCGCACGATAGCGTACGACCACGAGATCAGCGGCAAGATAAACCCACAGCAGCCGTCCCCGATCCAGGCAGACATCTTTCGCGCCACGTTTCCCGACGCAACTTTTCTCTCCCGCGTGACGATTGACCTGACCGACGGCGGGCAGCTGCAGGCCCTGCCCGCGCTGTCGACCAAATACGACATTCTCGCCGTGCGCCCGGCCGACGACAAGCTGCTCGTCGCGGTGTGCACGAACGTCGACATCGACCTAATCTCGCTCGACCTCACCCACCGCATCCCCTTCCAGCTCCGCTACCGCGCGTTCGGCGCGGCCGTCGCCCGCGGCATCAAGTTCGAGATCACGTACGCGCACTCGACGCGCCAGGGCGACCAGAACGCGCGAAGGCACCTCGTCGCGAACGCGGCCGCCCTGTTCCGCGCCACGCGCGGCAAGGGCATCGTCATCTCGTCCGGCGCGCGCAGCGCGCTCGAGTGCCGCGGGCCCTACGACATCACCAACCTGGCCACGTTATGGGGTTTCACGCAGGAGAAAGGCAAGCTGGCGATCGACGGCGACGCGCGCGCTGTGGTCGTGCACGCGCGGCTGCGGCGCCGGTCGTACAAGCAAGCCATTGAAGTTATCGTGCCGGCGACTACAAGCGAGGAAAGCGTAGGCTCGGTTGTAAGTTCGTCGAGCACAAAACAAAAGAACAGACGGGATGAGCCGCGAGATGATCCGGCCGCGAGTAACAACGAGAGAGGACCTTCAAAAAGGCGACGGACAAATAATGGATAAGGTTGCGACGGGATGAATTTATGGATACGTTGCTTTGTAAATATGAAAAACAGCATTTGTACGACTAATATAACAGCTTGCATTGACTAAACGATATCATTTTTTTCCCTTTTGAATGCTCAAAAACTAACTCCGACGCGATACAAAATACAAAGTCTTACATGAACCCAAATGCACTCAGGATACTCGCAAGCATCGCCGCCCAGCTAAGTCGGCCGTAGTCGGTGTTGACCAGCGCGCCACCAGACGATGAGATCGTCGACGAAGCAGCATTTACCGCGGTGGACGATGGCACGGCGACCGAGCCAGTGACATTGACGGTTGCGGAAATTGTCGCATTTGTGAACGAACTCGTGGCCAGCGCTGACTGACTCGATGTCACAGCAGCAGTAGTCGTCGACGCGGAGACGAGTCCGGACGACGAGGCAGCCGAGGACGAGGCCACAGCCGATGACGACGACGTGGCAGTCGAACCAGCAGCCGCGGTAGATAGCACACTCTGATTAATAATGATCGGAACGTTGTCGCTGCTCCGCGACGGTCTCGTGCTGTCAATGTCTCCATTCCAGCAGTACTGCGAAAAGCATGCTTGGCACTGCTGCGAGGGCGTATCCCCGCGCCGCTCAACCTCTCTCTGAATAATCGCACATGCGAGGCACTTCGGCCATTCCGAATCAAGAGTACCGTTTCCTCGAGTAGCCATGTTGTAGCCATTCTGGATCATCGAGTCGGATTGATCGGTAGTAAAGGACAGCGTGATCGTAGAGACATTGGACAAGTAAGAGTACGGATGGTTCGGGAAATACACAATCAGCGGCGTGGACGTGGTCGTGTTTGAGCCGTCACAGCCAAAGAAAGTCGGCTGGCTCGTGAGACCGAGATTCACAAACGTGTCTTGCCCCGGCACATAAGGCATGGCCGCGCTGCCGTCCCGCACAAACTGACGCTCATATGTACTCACAAGGGCGTCGCCGTTCGGCCAATTGTTGTTCGTGTCGGCACTGCTGTCCACGGCAAGAATGACGTCGACTCCCCGAGACGGCTGCAAGAGCGGAAGCAGCGGAACGTTCTGACCGTCCTCGCCGCCGTCCCCGAGCGGAAGGAAGTCATCCTCCGCGTGCGTAACGCCCGAAATGCCGAAAAATGGATTCGGTGCATACAATGCCACGGACCGAGCAAAAGTGCTGGTACTGCTGTTTGCAACCGCGGCGATTAAGGAAGACGGGAACAGATAATTCTGTATGGCACTCGAATTAAGAGGAGCGACATTGAACAGCGACGACGTAGTACCGATAGCAAATCCCGCATTATCAAATCCATTGATGCACACACTCGAGTCGCTCGGTGTGCCGTCGTTGACAGTAGTGCCCAAGTACTTTGTAGGCGTAAATCCATACAAATTAGAATCCCAGCTTCCAAATTCGTAAGGATTTGTCTCGATCACGGTCGCAGTCTCGATTGAGACAGTCTCGCCTTCTGTAACGAGCAATGACCCAAGGATCGGGAAGGGCACTTCGAAGTTGAGGAACGGAGCAGTTTCGGTAACATCGGACCACGTCACACCAAGACCGCCGTCGGTGTAGTTCAACATTTGCCGTGCAAGCAAATGGCCCCAGTAGTCGGTAATACTGACGTTGAATCCGGCGGCTGCCTTCTCGCCAACGTCGTCGGTGACTTGCGCAAAGAAAGACGACGCGGTCGAGAATCCGGAGCCAGAGTAAGAGATGATAGAATTCGCAAAGTTCCACACGTCCGGGTCTGCCTGCAAGGCCTGGATGGTCGTGAAATTATTGACGTAAAACGAACCGACAAGCCAGCCGCCGCCGGACAAGCCGCTGAGGTAGGTGGATGCCTGCAACAGTCCGCCAATTTGGCCTGACTCCGTAGCATTAACGGTACGGTTGTCGACAGCCGCAATGAAGCCGGCACCCGTCAGCATCGCCCTGTATCCGCCACCGGAGACGGCAATGCCAATCTTGATGTCGGTATCAGAGTCAATGAAGGCACCAGCATCGAAATCGTCGAGACCAATCCGGTCTAGCCAGTCAATCAGGGCATCACGCGTGACATCCGAGCGAGCAGAAACATAGTCCGCCTCGTCCTGGCCCACGCCGGACGATGCGTTGCGGACAAGAGCTGTGCCGGAGTCCGGGCAGTCAACGGCGAACGGCGCATAGCCAGTCGATGTGAACGAGCGCCGCGCGATTTCGTCTCGGCTTCGCAAACGACTGGCCTCATGGTCAATCCTGTCGTATTCCAAGGTCAATTGCTCGAAAACCTCAATCTCAGAGAAATGTCTGCCGGCATGCACTGGGAGGATTGTGGTTAGTTAGGGGGGTGTTCCACCTAGTACGACAGTCGGACAGGCGGGTTACCAGATGGGGCAAGGAATGTAAGTCCAAGCACGACGAGACAGAGGAGAGAAACTGGAGACCGCATTTTCGAGGAAGAACGCGATGCGGCAGACGCAAGAAGAACAGGCTGCAAAGAAGTCCTCGGGCCGGCAGATCTCGTCCGGCTGTTGATATGATATAAAGGAAGAGATGAAGATGATCTACAGCGTCCAGGCAACCTTATATCTACGCAGTTGGTTCGTCCCCGCCAAAACGGCTTTGGACACCAAACTTGTGACCGGCCGCTCCGTCCTGCTCTCGCCCTGCAGTCCTTCTTGAAACGCAGGATTAGTCTGCGCAGAATATATAATCACGTCCCTTTTCGCGCGACCTAAGCTTTGCTGTGACAAATCATGAGGGCCCGTCGCAGTAGACAACTGAGGCTGGAACCGAGAACGGAGCCATCGGATAACCTTAAGCGAGACAAAGAAAGTGACGTATTAGGCAGCAGATATTCCACTTTCGGCATAAGTAATTTCCTGATTAGTAGACAAAGGGAACTTTAAATCCCGTGTTTAATAACCCTTCCCTACACCCTTTCTCGGGTATCGACGTCGTTCAATAATCGTCCGCACACCCACCTCATGGACATAAGAAGTGAGACGTTCAGGTACCTCTTTCAGGTTCCGGAGCGCCGCTTAACTCGTGCTGAGCATGAGAGTGCGTATGCTTGTTTCTCCGCGGTATGAGGAATCCTCCGCTTATGCCGTCATGCTTTGTTTCCTGGTGTTGATCTAGATATATATGTGTCATTCTCCAGGCCATTGAGCGTCTGATGGAGTCAGAAATGAAGAATTTTCCGTATTATCCGAATTATAAAGAGAAAACTTTGTCAGAAGATGATATTCTGGCTAGACTCTTCGAGGTGCGATTGAAGGCCGCGCTTGAGCTGAAAGCTTTCCACTTCGCCATAAACGATGTAATGCAATTGACTTACCTTTTTCCCAGACAGGCAAAGGTCAGAGCATTTACCTGTTTCCTACTGTAATTGTAATGTTTTGCTGACTGCACTACTTGTTAGGTGCACCTATTTGCTGCAGACTATTATCAATCTCAACAGAACTTCACCGGCGTTTATGTTGCATGTCAGCGTGGAAGTGAAGCGGCAGACAAAAAAGATCCGTTATATCCTGCTCTTGAGCTCCAGGCTATGGCTGCGAAGATCCGGTCTGCACATGGTCGGGTATCATCGCCTCGTCAACCAAATTTGCAATGGCCGTCAGATAGGATCCTTGGCCTTCCCGAGGAAATAATTCTGACGATTCTCGGTTATATTCCTTTATCCCAGCGGCGTAATCTCATGACTCTGAATACTTCCTGGAATCGAGTCATGAGCAGGTATGTTACGGAGAATCTGCGGGTAGTGGATTTGGAGAACAACCGTTTTCCTGTCACGCTCAAGCGGCTTCACGCAATTTTGAAGTCCAGCCAGCACTCCGTGAATGAAATATCATTAGGACCACTTTTTGTGGCCGATTCCGAAAAAATTATGCGCATGATTATTTTGGGCAGTGAGTCCAATGGCGATTGCCATCTGAAGCTAGAGGCATTACGGTCACTACGAATTGGTAACCCCACGCAGCTGTTTAAAAGTCTGCTTGATCCGCGTCTTGGCTTGACACAACCGAGTTTCCTGTTCAAACTAGATACTTTACGGGTTCGCATAGAAGACTCGCCTGAGGTGATCACAATGTTTGCCAAAGGCTGGCTCCCTAATCTTCGCGTTCTCGAATTCTGCGCCGGCCGTCAGATATTCCCTCTAGATAATGATCTTGCATACTTAACCAAGCAGGAAGAATACGCACAACAGCCCCAGCTGGAGATTCTCAAACTCGGAATCCTGCCTCCGGGACGATGCTTCCCGTATGGGGTGCCCCAGAATTCGGTTGTGATTTCGCAAGCCAGCATTCTGAGGCTTTTGAAGCTTGTTCCGGGACTGATCGAATTCCATTGCGTGAACGTGAACACTTGCAAATACCTCGAGTTCATGACATTTGACGATAGGGACAGTTTCCGCCTTATGCTACGTTCTCTTACCCCAAATTTGAAGGTCTTGAATCTCAGCGGTTCTGAATTCCGTGTGATGCCACTACTTCCGTCAACATGTGAAAGGATCAAGCTGGACTGCTGCGACAACCTGTGCCTCAGAAGCGCCAAGACATTTGAAAAAAAGAGGTTCTATGACGACGTCCTTAGCGACGACGGAAATGATTATTTTATAGAGACTATCCCGGACGAGTACATGAGCGTTACAGATGTCAGTCTTGCTCGATCGACTCACAGTGTTGAAAAATTATTTGACGGACTTGCGCGTCTTAACGGCGAACGTCTATCACGGTTGAATCTGCATGGGTGCCGTACCATTGACTTCATGGCCACTCTGCCCGACACATCAGACTTTTTCAAGTTTCACGACAGTTATTCCTTTCGCTGGAATCCTGCGAAATGGAACATTGCGAACTTGGTGGTGTATATCTTCCCGAACTTGCGGTCACTCAACGTCGGATGCAACGATACCGTAACAGACGCGACCATGGAAATATTTGCAGGACTTGGATTAATTCAGCTAGATATTTCATCCACACGAGTGACAATGGCGGGTATAGAGATGATCATAAATCTACATTCCTCGGAGGAGTGCGACTCTGAATTTGACTACGACCTTTATAGGTATTCGGACGAAGAGCCTTCTAGGACATTGAAATACCTGACTATATCTAAAGGACAGGTTTCCGATCCGGATTATCTCAGTTTGCGCGATTCTCTGACTATCAGACAGGTGCATCGCGATTCATCATATATACAACCGGAGTGAGTGTTGTCCACCTTATACTTTTATTTTCTTGCTTATGCGTTAACAATATATGTCAGTAAACGCCTGGTGTGGCAACAATGCATGTTGGAGCATTGCGCTGATGCGTCTCGTTAATTGCATTGCGTTCATATGCAGTTGATAGATCTTTGCGAGACCACACTTCGATTTTAGCATGTTCCATTTGTTCCAGTGAACACAATGTATTCAGCGGCATGAAATTTGTGACAGGACAATTCAATGCTGGCCGAGTCCATACATTCCGAGAGACGCTCTCCAGCTTAGTCTCCCGCTGATGGCGACTTGTTTGACTCCAGCTACGATGGTCAGGCGTAGATATTGCGCAGCGCAAATAAGTTATGAATGCAAAGTGACAATATGTGTTTGGCACCTGGGAGCAGCGGTGGGCTGATTCTGTGTACACGGAGCAGGATAGCGCATAGTCTTATGGAGGAAAGAGATTTTGAAATCTATTCTACGAAAACATAAAAATTAGTATGTAATATTCCATCTCAAAATGGAGATATCCGATAACCTTAAGCGAGACAAGAGACCCTTTTCATGCCACGACTTTGTTTTCCGGCTGGCACTCTTTTGTGTGTTGTATGTATGTTCTGTATGTACTGCATACAGTACAGTGAGGTAACACAATACACAGGAATATAGAAGGAAAAGCGCCGTTTTTACCTTTCGTAGTGAGTTACAAAGAATATAGATGGAAAACTGCCCTGTCTTTTTCTAGCGCTGGGAGGTAACAGCGAACTCCTTCAAAAATCGTCGACCGGAAGCGCACGAGTGGCTATTCACACTTCACATCATGGACCTAAGAAGTGAGACGCTTAAGTACCTCTTTCATATCCCGGAGCGCCGCTTAACTCGTGCCGAGCATGAAAGTGCGTATGCTTGTTTCTCCATGGTATGCCGGAGCCTGCCTTGCTTTGCTTGTTTGCTTGTTTGCCGGTGTTGATCTAGAGATATATATCTCATTCTCAAGGCCATTGAGCGTCTGATGGTGTCAGAAATGAAGGATTTTCCGAAGTTCCCGAATTACAATGAGTATAATTTGTCAGAAGATGAAATTCTGGTTAGGCTCTTCGAGGTGCGATGTAAGGCCGCAATTGAGCTCAAAGCTTTCGACTTCGCCCTAAACGATGTAATGCAAATGACTTATCTTTTTCCCGGACGGGCAAAGGTCACAACATTCACCTGTTTCCTACTGTATGTAATTGTAATGTTTTGCTGACTGCACTATTTGTTAGGCGCACCTATTTGCTGCAGACTATTATCAAGCTCAGCAGAACTTCACCGGCGTTTATGTTGCATGTCAGCGTGGAATTGAGCTGGCAGACAAAAAAGATCCGCTGTACCCTGCTCTTGAACACCAAGCTATGGTTGCGAAGATCCGGTCTGCACATGGTCGGGTATCATCGCCTCGTCAACCAAATTTGCAATGGCCGTCAGATAGGATCCTTGACCTTCCCGAGGAAATAATTTTGACTATTCTCGGTTATATTTCTTTGTCCCAGCGGCATAAACTAATGACTCTAAACACTTCCTGGAACCGAGTCATGAGCAGGTATGTTACAGAGAATCTGCAGGTAGTGGATTTGGAGAACAGTCCTGTTCCTATCTCTCTCCAGCGGCTTCAAGGAATTTTGAAGTCCAGTCAGCACTCCGTGAATGAAATCTCATTAGGGCCGCTTTTTGTGGTTGACTCCGAAAAAATTATGCGCATGATTATTTTGGGCGGTGAGTTCAGTGGCGATTGCAATCTGAAGCTAGAGTCATTACGGTCACTACGAATTGAGATTCCCACGCAGCTGTTTAACAGTCTGCTGGATTCCCGTCTTCACTTGACACAACCGAGCTGTCTGTTCAAACTGGATTCTTTACGGGTTCGCATGGAAAACTCGCCTGAGGTGATCACGATGTTTGCCAAAGGCTGGCTCCCAAGTCTTCGCGTTCTCGAATGCTGCGCTGGCCGTCAGATATTCCCTCTAGATAAAGTTGTTGAATACTTAACCAAGCAGGAAGAATACGTACAACAGCCTCAGCTGGAGATTCTCAAACTCGGAATCCTGCCTCCGCGACCATGCTTCCCTTATCGGGAACCCCAGAATCCTGTTCAGATTCCGCAAGCCAGCATTCTGAGGCTGTTGGAACTAGTTCCGGGACTGATTGAATTCCATTGCGTGAATGTGAACACTCGCAACAGAATGCAGTTCATGTTAGCTGACAATTGGGACAACTCGCGACTTATGCTACGCTCTCTTACACCAAATTTGAAGGTCCTGAATCTCAGCGGTTCCAATTTCCGTGTGATGACTTCTTCCGTCAGCATGTGAAAAGATCAAGCTGGACTGCTGCGACTACCTGTCAATCAGAGCCGCCAGGACTGTTAGAAAAAAGCGCATCTATCACGACGTCCTTAGCAATGAGGGGGATGGTCATGTCCTAGGGAGTCTCTTGGACGAATACAAGAACGTTCAAGATGTCAGTGTTGCTCGATCGTCTTGCAGAGTTGACATAATTTTTGACGGACTTGCGCGTCTTAACGGCGATCGTCTATCACGGTTGAATCTGCATGGATGCCGTACCATTGACTTCATGGCGACTCTGCCCGACACATCAGACTTTTTGAAGTTTTACGACAGTTATTCCTTTGACCTGAATCCCGCAGTATTTAACTTTGCGCACTTGGTGGTGTCTCTGTTCCCGAACTTGTGGTCACTCAACGTCGGATGCAATGATACTGTAACAGACGAGACCATGGAAATATTTGCTTTACTTGACTTAATTCACCTAGATATTTCATCCACAAGAGTGACGATGGCGGGTATAGATATGATCATAAATCGGCATTCCTCGGACGACGAGTCCCTGTTTGACTTTGACTACAACATTTGTGGGGAAAGAGAGTCTTCTCGTATCTTACAGTCTTCTGACGACAAAAAGTCTAATTGGAAATGGAAATACCTGGGTATAGCTAACGGACAGATGTCCGATCAGGATCGTCGCACGATGGCGGGTATAAAGTCGATCATAAATCAACATTACTGGGACGAGAATGACTCTGTATTTGATTACAACCTCTATGGGGACGAAGAGTCTTCGGACGACAAATACGCTTCTAGGAAATTGAAATACCTGACTATCTCTAAAGGACAGATGTCCAATCAGGATCGTTTCAGGGTGCACGGTTCTCTGATTACCAGACAGGTGCATCGCGATTCTTCAACATACGTCCAACAGGAGTGAGTGTTATCCGCCTTATACGTTTTTTTTTCTTGCTTCTGAGCTAACAATATGTCAGTAAGCGGCAACACTGCATGTTGGAACACTGCGCTGATGCGTTTCGTTGACTGCCTCGCGTTCACATGTAGATAGATAGATTCTGGAGAAAGCACACCGGGCACTGTTCCATTGTCACGTGTTCCACTGAAAGACAATGTATTCAGCGGCTTGACATTTCTGAACAGAGAATTCGAGTCCTTAGATTCCGAGAGGCTCTCTCGAGCTTAGAATCCCGCTGACAGCTACTTGTTTGACTCTAGCTCGATACGGTGGCCAGCAAAGCATGTCTTGCGCAGCGAGTGATGTATACGAAGGTGCCAATGGATGTTGGGCACCTGGGAGCAGCGGGTGCGCTGATTCTGTGTACATGGTGCAGGATGGGTCATAGCCATATAAAGTAAAAAGACGTTGAAATGCATTCAACAAGAACATATGCTATTCTCTGTCAAAATAGCGTTTTCCGACAACCTTAGAAAGGGAGGGACGTATTAGGCAGCTGAGCTTCCGCTTTCGGCATATGTTATTTCCTGATTAGTAGACTTCTGAACTTAAATCCCCTTTTTATCACCCCTTCTTCGACAAGTCGTTCAATAACAATCGTCCACGGAGAGCGTAATAATGCCTCTCTTCAGTCCTCACCTCACCCATGAGGAATTTGTCCTGCAATTGAGAGATATAACGCTTAAGCACCTCTTCGAGACCCCGGTGGGCGAGATAACACGTGACGAACATGAAACTGCCTATGCTTGCTGCACCCTGGTATGCTGGAATCCGCTTATGCCTTGCTTTGCTTGTTTTCTGGTGTTGACTAGTGATATATATGTCATTCTGCAGTCCCTTGAGAGTTTGATGGAGTCAGAAATGAAGGCCCTTGCGCACTTCGAAAAACCGGTGGAAGATGGAATTCTGGCTAGGATCTTCGTGGTGCGAAGCCGGGCCGCGCTTGGGCTGCAAGAATACGACTTCGCCCTAAACGATGCAATGCAAATGGCTTATCTTTTTCCCGAACAGGCAAAGGTTAGAAAATTCGCCTATTTCCTACTGTAGTCTTTGTAATACTTTGCTGATTCGCTGTTTGTCAGTCGCACCTGTTCGCTGCAAAGTTCTATCAAACTCTCCAGGATATCAATGGCGTTTATTTTGCATGTCAGCGTGGAACTGCAGTGGCAGACAAAAAAGATCCGCTGTACCCTGCTCTTGAACACCAAGCTATGGCTGCGAAGATCCAGTCCGAGCAGGATCGAACATCCTCGCCTCATGAACGTCAAGTCCCGCAGTGGCCGTCAGATAGGATCCTTCGCCTTCCCGAGGAAATAATTTTGAATATTCTCAGTTATATTCCTCTGATCCAGCGATATAAACTCATGACTCTTAACACTTCCTGGAATCGAGCCATGAGCAGGTATGTTACGGAGAATCTGTCCGTGGTGGACTTCGAGAAATATTTTGCTCCTATCACTCTCCAGCGGCTTTACGCAATTTTGAGGTCCAGTCAGCACACCGTGAATGAAATCTCCTTAGGGCCGCTTTTTTCGGCCGATTCCGAAAGAATTATGCGCATGATATTTTTGGGCTGTGAGTTCAGTGGTGATTGCCATCTGAAGCTAGAGTCATTACGGTCACTACGAATTACTAATACTACGCCGCTGTTTAATAGTCTGCTGTATGAGCGTCGTCACTTGACCAAACAGAGTTGCATATTCAAGCTGGAGTCTTTACGGGTTCGCATAGAAAACTCGCCTGAGGTGGTCACGATGTTTGCCAAAGGCTGGCTCCCAAGTCTTCGAGTACTCGAATGCTTTTCTAGCCGTCAGCTGATCCCTCTAAATGAAGATCTTGAATACTTGACCGGGCGCGAAATATACGCACAACAGCCTCAACTGGAGATCCTCAAACTCGGAATCCTGCCTCTGTGGGCATGCTTCCGTTATTCGGAACCCCAGAATCCGGTTGTGATTTCGCAAGCCAGCATTCTGCGGCTTTTGAAACTTGTCCCTGGACTGATTGAATTCCATTGCGTGAATGTAAACACTCGCAAAATTACCGGGCACATGTTAGCCGGCGATAGAGCCAGCTTGCGTCTTATGCTACGATCTCTTACCCCGAATTTGAAGGTCCTGAATCTCTGTGCTTCTAAATTCCGCGTGATGCCACTTCTTCCGTCGGCATGCGAAGAGATCATTCTGGATTGCTGCGACGATTTGTGCATTAGAAGCGCCAGGACATTTAGAAAAAAGCTGTTCTATGACGACGTCCTTAGCAATGAGGGAGATGGTTATTTCCTAGAGACTATTTCGGACGAATATACAAACGTTTTGGAGGTCAGTCTTGCTCGATCGACTCGCAGCGTTGACAAAATATTCGACGGACTTGCGCGTCTTAACGGCGAGCTTCTGTCAGGGCTGAATCTGCATGGATGCCGTACAATTAACTTCATGGCGAATCTGCCGGCCACTTCTGACTTTTTGAAGTTTCGCGAGCGTTATTCCTTTGACTTGAATCCCGCCGTATTTAACGTTGCGGAATTGGTGGCGTATATGTTCCCGAACCTCACCTCACTCAACGTCGGATGCAATAATACCGTAACAGACAAGGCCATGGCTATATTTGCTACTTTTGAAGACTTAATCGTTTTAGATATTTCATGCACAGGAGTGACGATGAAGGGCATAGAGAAAATCATGCATCGTCCTTGCTTGCGCCCAATGGCAGACTCTCAAGATGACGTTCCACCTGTGTTGGACGAAGAGTCTCCTATGAGCTTGCACCTGACTATATCTAAAGGACAGATTTCCGATCAGGATCTTCTCAGCTTGCGCCGATCACTGACTGTTGAACAGGTGTCTCGCGACATATCATACATCAAAGAGAAGTGAGTTTTTATCTTTCGTTTATTTTCTTGGTTTTGCCCTAACAATGTACGCAGTAAACGCCTTGTGCCGGAGCACTGTCTGTTGGAGCATTGCGCCGTTTCGTTTCGTTAATGTCCTCGCCTTCATATGCATTGATAGATTTGAAATTGCTCTTACTAGAGCCTATGACCTCTAAGTCGCGAAGCCACATCTGATTTTGGCATGTTGTTCATTTGTTTCCAAACAAAAGTCGCATTTAAGGTTGCAGTGGATAGACAATTGTTACACGACGATTCAATATCTGGCGAGTTCATACATGCCGAGAGACGCTCTCTAGCTTAGCTTTTCGCTGACGGCGACTTGTTTAACTCCTGCAGGATACAATGGCCAGGGAAAGATATTCAGCAGAGCGCCCATAGGTCCATAGGTCTTTGGCATCTGGGAGCAGCGGCGCGTTGATTCTGTGTACACGGAGCAGGATAGCTCATAGTCTGATAGAGTAAAGAGGCTTTGAAATGCATTCAACGAGAATATAAAATCAATACTATTTGATCTCAAAATGGAGTTGTCCGATACCCTTTAGTTGAAGAGAGTGTCGTATTAGGCAGGAGGGCTTCCGCGTTCAGCAGAACATGAAATCCATCCAGTTCAGTAACCTTTTTGTAAGAGAAGGGGCTAACACTGTTCAAACAAAGAAGATCTTATTCCTTTCTAAA
>JAKTPS010000020.1:0-128107 GCA_030556275.1 Lipomyces sp. NRRL Y-27488 | reverse complement strand
AATCATGGATAATCCGGCATTGTTCTATTTTAATATTTGTTATAATTATTTATGTATAAAAGGACCTCTTATGAGCGTCCTCTAGATAGGAATCAATCAGTTATTATTCAGTCTTTTATCCGGTCTCTTAGAGAAGCAGTTCCGCCTGTTATCTAAGTCACGTTCTTGTCAGCTCCCGTTCCCTGTAACCAGATCTCTAACATTGCATGAGTTGACCCTGCTAGCTCAATTGGCAGAGCGTGAGACTCTTATTGAAGTGATTATCTCAAGGTTGGGGGTTCGAGACCCCCGTGGGGTGCTTTTTTGTTTGTCGATTTTTTTTTTGCTTGAATAATTAATGATACGAATTTCTGTAAAAAGTGCCCATTTTTCCGTTAAATGACACAAGCAAAAAAAAAAGCCAACAAAACTGTCATTATGCTCGCCGACTGGCCCTAATTTAGACCAAGATACTAGAAACGAGGACGTAATTTATTTAGTGACGTCGTGAGATCAAAATCTATAATTACGTACGTACAGTACATACATTATTAACCGTGGTGATGAAGCAGCTGATTATTTCAAAGTGCTAACTACTATGACAGAACGTCACCAGCTTCGTAGTTGCTCTCGGCCATCGACTTATGCAGACTATGCCTCAATATTTCTGAACCATAAAAAGTGGTTGTCCAATCATCATATTGAGCACGATATTATGGTGGAGGATCACGGACTGCCTAGTAGTCTTCTATGCTTGCCTCTTCCGATTAATAGAAAGCAGTAAAAAATCCTGCCAGAAGTTCTCGTACCCTGGTAGGCAATGCCGCCAATGCCGGATCAAACCCAAAGCAGAAAACCTCAAAATCATCACGCGGTTGCTGGGAATGTCGGTCTCCAGGTGACTTTCTCCTTTCGCCCCTGAATGACTCTCAGCAACACAAATTGCAAACGAGCGAAAATTGCTATGTTAAGCATGAGGCTAAAAAAACCCATTAATTGATCTGACCCGTGCTAAAATGAGGTAAAATACCTTTATTTCCTGTGATAATGCCACTTCTTCCTCATCCCGAGCTTAGACCGTTCTAGTTATGAAATAGCCATGACATAATCGTCTGCTGCTTTCTTTCTTCAAAGAAGACCCTTCACCGGGGAAAATCGAGAGCTGCGATCCCACTTGCCTGATACATCGTCAGGTGACGAATGCGTCAGTTTGGTTCGGCTTGTCATACCCGAGTCTTCCGCTTTACAAAGACAAACAGGGCATTGCCAAAATAGGGGCGAACTCGGAAGAAACAGATTCTGGCACATCCATCACGACACACTTTCGAGCTGCCAACTTGTATTTAAGGGCCACTTGTCCGGTGCAAACATGCTCTTTTCTTTTTATCAGTTTACGGGTTTAATCGCCTTCAATCAACATTTATATCCTTCGATAGCTTACATATTATTAGTGCTCAGGCGCGACTGACATCTACTAATTATTTTCTATTTTCTTCTTCGTCGCTTTCAACTATCATGACTGTCAAATTATATGCACGAGGCGGTAACGAAGCTCTTGATATCAATCCCACGACCGGTGTGGATATCGCATTGGCCACAAGCGGATCTGATTGGTACTGGACCGTCTTTTCTGTCTTCGCCACGACCGCAATAGCTTATACGATTCTTTCCTTCTTTGTACCGCGTCGAGAAAGGTTCTTCCATTATACTTCAATTGGAGCGGCGATGTTCCAGTCCATCGCATATTTTACTCTGGCTTCAAATCTCGGCTGGGCTGCCGTTCAGACTGAGTTCGATCATCAAGAAGGCGGTGGGGCAAGACAGGTATTCTATGCGAGGTTCGTCTTTTCTATAATGCTATATATATGTGAAATTGTAGAAAAAAATGCTAACTGGGGGATGTAGATATATTGGCTGGTTTATGAGTGCCCCTCTTCTTATGCTTAACTTGGCATTTTTCGCTGGTCTGAACTGGGTTACTGCTTTGTTCACGGCCATGGCAATCAACGTTTACGTTGTTTCCGGACTTGTTGGATCTGTTGTTACGTCCACGTACAAGTGGGGCTACTGGACGTTTGGCGTTGCAGCTTGGTGTTTGGTTGTCTATCAACTGGTTTGGGTCGCATTTCAGTCACTCAACGAGCTGCACTCAGTCACAGTGGAGCCTAAGATCAGGACATACTATCGTCTTATTATCTTTGGTGTCATCCTGATTTACTCTCTTTACCCGATCGCATGGGGCTTATCCGAGGGTGGTAATGTTATCACTCCTACTGGCGAGGGAGTCTTTTACGGAGTTCTCGACCTTGCTGCTCTACCAGTTCTGAACACTGCCCTGCTCTTGGTGTCACGCAAGATGGACATCGAAGAACTTGGACTTGGTATCGCAGACATTCGATCCACAAGAACTGCTCCTGAGAAGACTGCAGTCTGAGTGAGAAGTCGTCTCTATTATGCAATGACATTTCAACATTTTGACGTGTACAGAGATAGAGGGATTTTTGGAAGAGTTACAGAGTAGTGATTGCCGTCGTACAAACAGTGTCGTGGCGGCTATGGAGTTAACTTAACTGGTGTATTTAGTTTTGCTCTTGTTTGGGGTTTTACGTATATGATGTGTGTGGTGTTTTATATTTTGGTATTAATACTTTGTGTGGTATTATTAATGATAATTTATTGTCTAATGCAGAATGTGATTACAGAACTATGTAGAGTAGCTCAAGTGGATTAACTTGTGAGTTCACGAGACAATCTAGTTTCATACAGCGAGTTTCCTGTGACTCTTTCACAACGGACACTCCTTTTAAACATGGTAGCTAAATGCTCGGAACTCCATTCTGACACTACAGCGAGTTTAGAACTTGTAATTTAAAAAACTGGCATTTACTAATAAATTAATATAGAACATGTGTAAATGTAATCCAAGCAGCAAAGTTAGACTGTGCATGACAATGTGGTGTTACTTTTCTGTTTCCATTAAATCAACACTTACATAGTACATGTTGATCCGTCCCATGATATTAGTATTAGCAACAAGATCAAACGAAAAAATACAACGCCGAACTACAAATACAAAAATTCAGAATCCTGGCAAAAATATGTGTATAGAACACAGTACGTTCCCAAAAAATTGCACCAACTCATTCTGTTTTTAATGCCGAAGTTTCTAGTTGTTGATCTTTCGAAGTCGACGCTGATGCAATAGACGCCCCCGAAAGCGCTTCTCGTCCACGCAAAACTAAAGCGTCGAAGAACCCGGACTCTTTAAGAATCATAAACAACTCATGATCGCCCATGCCTTCATTGTGCAGATAATGCGAATCAAGACCGTCCCGTTCTTCTTCCTCGCTCGCACGGATCTTCATCCCAGGAATTCGGTCAATAATAAGAAGAAGTATGACAGATACAACGAAAGTGTAACCGACAATAGCGCAAACCTCAGCGAGCTGATATCCAAGTTGTACGTAATTGTGATCCACCCAGCCCGAAGCGGAAGTCGATCCGTCAAGTTCGGAAACCCAATTCGCGGCAAACAGACCAGTCATCAGCGCACCTGCGATACCACCTATGGCATGATTCTTGAACACCATCAGTCCCTCATCGATGCGCAACAACTTGTTGATCCAGTCATCCGAAGCCCGCACGATCACCGCCCCCACAAATCCGATAACGGCACCAAAGTACACGGGAACGTATCCAGCAGCAGGTGTAATCGCAACAAGACCAACCATCACACCACGACAGCTACCCGCAACAGTGACCTTGCCCTTCAACATGATATACTCCACAAGGTTCCACCCGAGTACGCCCGTTGCGGCTGCGAGATTTGTGTTCATAAGTGCATATCCACTTCGAACTGTAGCATTCAATGTAGATCCACCATTGAATCCGAACCAACCAAACCAAATAAATATTGTGCCGATGTAGATCATGACAGGCGAATTAGGATTGTACTTCACAAGTTTGCCGCCATTGTCTTTGCTTTCTACACGTTTTCCCAAGACGAAAGCAAACGCGAGAGCGCCAACACCAGAAGAAATGTGCACAGGACCACCGCCCGCGAAATCGAGCGCACCTAGAGTGTAGAGCCACCCATTCGAGTTCCATGTCCAGCAAGCCACGGGACAATAGACAATCGTGGCCCAGCAAAAGGCGAACAACATGGATGGCATTAGTCTGCACCGCTCGAACGCACCCCCAATCATGATTACAATAGTCTCAACACAAAACATGCACTGGAAAAAGCAAAACACTATCTCTGGAAGATAGCCGACAGGAGCGGCAACCACGTTTCGCAAGCCAAAGTTGGTCAAGGTTCCGATGAATGGAGAGGCATTCGATGCATAAGTAAGGGAGTAACCCCAGAAGAACCACTGGAACGGAATTAGTCCGAGAATTGCCATCGATTGCCATAATAATGACATAGCTGATTTCCGGCGAGCTTCTCCAGCATAGAATAGACCGATACCGGGAATAATAGGCATAATCAAGGCTATTCGCAAATTGGAAAACAGTAAGAATAACATGAACATGACAGTGAAAATAGTTCAGAAGTAAGCTACTTACTAGCAGCGACAATAACCCACACCTGGTGGCCGAGACTATCAGCAAATGAAACATTGACATCCATTAACTGTGAGTTGCCCCCCGCTGCAGTCCACAGCGGGTCTGTATCGTTAAAGATCGCTGAGGGGTATTCTGCCATAGTTTGCGCTGTCTTTAATTATCCTATTTCGTACAGGTCAAAGAGGAGAGCAAAACAGTGTTATGGGAACAGCATCCAATTTCGCTAGGCGTGTGGGAAAAAAGAAGAGAAAGAAACCCGACAATAAGCAAAGGCGCAACAGAGGGCTATTTACTACCCTCATCAGGAAGACGGTTATAAAGAGTTCTGTCTAACTAGAGTAGTGCCGAGTGAACTTCACGTGGTACCACGTTGGCCGAGATGAAGTTGAAAAAATCGGTAATTAGAGATAGCCGTTCAGTGTGGCTGGAGCGAACAGACGACAGACCAACGCTATCGGAGGCGTACAGCTTTCTAAGCGGCAACCACTTTCCATCATATTCAATATGATATCGCAGGTCATAGATAAAGTATGATGATAATTGCATTATTTGATTATGCTATATATTGTAACTGTCAAAAAGCGTGCAAGCGAAGTAAGAATACTAGAAATGGGGTTGAGCATTTATTTTGCTGCGAGAGGTATACTTTATACTGTCGCGAAAGACATGCCAACCAGAACCTTCACTGTGGTATCATACATAGCTCAGTTTGGCCAAATCTGCAAGATTTTTCTAAGGTAGATAAAAATGTTTCTAATGTAACTAAACTAAACGTCATAATTTTGTTGATATAACATTATTCTCGGTGTCGCATCAGTACATAGGAGATCCTGGACAGCCGTCCAAGTTGTGGCTGGTGCGGCCAGCTCTTATCTCGCCGAAGAGAATAAAACTGCAGCGCCATCGAGCCGCAACAGGCCGAACTTTTGGCCGAGACCGAAAACGATTTGCCCACTCCGTTGCGCTATGATTTGGATTCACATTTCCGAAAAGGAACAAGAGCTGTCATACAACTATGGGTAGCGTTGCCAAACCGGACCAAATTTTGACGTGTGGCTTGCAGAAGCAACGCTTTCAGGGATCGAGTTTAAGCATCAATTTAGAACAAAGCCCATTTCGCTTGACGTTGGCGAGCTTTATATGTACTGTACAGGAACCGGAGGTAGGGCATACGGGAACAGCAGAAATAGGGCCAAAGTGCTCGGTGGAGGAAGATTGAAAGGTGCGGCTCATGGATCTGGCCAATCAGAGCTCGTGGGTCGCATCTTTGTCGCGCAATCAATGACGGTGAAGTGACATTCCGGCGAACTCAGGCCAGGATGGAGAACCTGCTTTCTTCTCTGGAGTCTTCTTTCTTGCTTCCTTCGAAGTTAACCGAAAAGATCGTCCGGAGTATTATGTATGAAGTTGGCGAAATTTGGAGCGAAATCTGGAAGTCAAATATGTGGTTTCTACAGAGGTCGTTGAGTACCACACATACAGTACAGTACACAAATATTCTGTTTTTCATTTTTTGTTCCTTTTATGTTCGTCTAGTTGATAACCCGAAAGGCATAGTACAACAAGGGCAAGCTAAATGTGTCGAAGTATTTGACGAATATTGAAGGCGATATTGTTAAAAAGAATTTTGAAGGCAATATGTGGTTGTATTTCCTAGTCCAAAAATTTTACTGAAGTCTGCATGATACCGAAGCAAATATGGCCTCACAAATCAGGATACAGAGAAATACAACAAAAACGGATAATTCGAATAAAAACGGAGTTTTTCAACAGACCTACTCAGTCTACACCTAGTTCTCAGCCACGAGCACACCGCGATATCTCATCTTACCCTCCCTCAAGGTTCTCATCGCATCCTCCACGCCTTCCTTGGACATCGGGAATGTATTGACCTTCGGTTTAATGCCATGCAGCGCAACAAAATCGAACATCTTCCTGATAAGATAACGAGGCGACCCCGCCGAACCCTGAAGTTTAATGCCCTTTCCGAGCAAGGCCAACATGGGAATTGGGTGAGAGCCAAAACTAACGGTCAACATAAAAATCGAGCCGTTGAAATCGATAATCGGAACATAGCTGATGATTTTTCTGAGTTAGAAGCTGAAATAAAGTTGGAGTAAAGAATACACTTACAGGTCATAGTCGGGCTGTGTGTTGGCAGTGACGATAAGATGCTTGATCTTCTTGACGCCTTCAAACTTGGTCACATCCTTCGTGACATGAAACTCGGTAGCACCAAATTTCATTGCCTCTTCTCTCTTGCTCTCAGTGGTAGAAAACACGACGACCTCGCATCCCATCGCAGCAGCAAACATGATCGCAATATGGCCTAGCCCGCCAATGCCGATGATACCAACGCGGTCGTATGGCTTAACGTCGTAAGACGAGAGGGCAGACCAAACCGTCAATCCACCGCACATCAATGGGGCGGCACTCTCAGACGAAATTGCTTCAGGAATAACGTAGACCGCACCAGCATTCCAGACGACGCCATCCGAGAACGAACCTACGTCGATATCATCACTTCCATACTGCTTGATGTTCTCACAGTAGACATCGAATCCGGAGAGACAGGCGTCACAGTATCCGCAGTAATAATGCATATATCCAAATCCGACACGATCGCCGACCTTGACAGATAATACATCCGGTGCTACCGCGGTCACATATCCAATGCCTTCATGTCCGAGCGCAATGCCAGAGTGCAGATAATGCTCATCCGTACCGCATACTCCGGAGTGTGTAACTTTGATGAAAATTTCGTTCGGGCCCAAGTCGCGATGGCCGACGGTGTTAACAATGTCGCCGCTGGCAGATCCATGAAACGCCTCGAAGTCAACCATTGCAGGGCGCGATAATAGAATTGGGCGAAGAGTGCGGGAATGAATGACACAGCTGACTACTGAATGTTAAATCAAGCCAGTGTATGGCGAGGGTTGACTGCTTTATAGGTCGACGCCAGGAACCGCTTTCGTTTCGGCCGCTCTACTGTTGAGATCCATTAAGCCCAAGGACTCCAAGCGAGCTGCGTTTCTGATTACGCCCAGTGATTATTCATATCACAGTGCAGTAATGGTCCTACTAATGATGGTCCTATCAGTCTATCTCGTGGCAATGTGCCGGATGAAAGCGGCGGCCAAGGAACGCTTTCTAAATGAAAGCTCAAAAGGGATGACCCGGTGGCATGCTGTCACCAAATTGACGCTTTCAGACGTATGCATAAATGAATTAAAAACTAGAGCGTTCATCAAACTAGTTAGAATTAAGAAATATTCAATACGCGCCAATTTGCTTGCAACAATTGTTCACTGTAATAGAGTCCATTGCGTGGTGAGAGAGAAGTCCTTTACCAAAGAGAAACAGCACTATATGACTCTCTTGAGAGGGACAAATAGCTGTGCTCTGTCAATTCATCTTTGCGATTGGTTATTCCTGATTTTCAATCAATAAGTTCTTGCAATCGCGACCTTTGATCTGCAAAGACTATGCGCTTAGGAGGATATAGCATACGCGGATGCAATTACAGGGCACACTTGATAAGGTTCCTGACTGTTGCTGTGGTGCCTGCAGCTTGACACATAACTCCCCGACAAGTAAGTATATAAAATATCACAGCGATTTCAGTCTTGAGTATAATTTTGTCTTTTGGATACTAGAATTCATATCAATATGCGGATAGCATTTCCTTCAACATCGCCGTGCACCTAATAAAGGAAGCTAAAGTTCAGGGATGTGGTTGTGTGGAGAGAATTCTCGTAACTTTACTAGTAAATGTCGATTTTTATATCATAGTAACAACGATAATTTTCTTACGAATATATACCCACGATGCGATACCCATCATATGGTTTTGTCATTTTGTCCAGCTTGTTTTCGTCGTCCATAATTGTCTAGTCTGATTGCTTACATTTTTTGAACGACGATTGCACTCGCTCCACCACCTCCGTGATATGTGGCTGCGACGCCATACTCGCCTTCCTTGAGCGAATACAGCAACGTAATCAAGATTCTGCAACCTGTAGCTCCCATTGGATGCCCCAGAGCAATAGCACCGCCCTTTAAGTTTACCTTCTCGGGATCCAAACCGAGGAGTTCAGTATTAGCAATCCCAACTGCCGCAAAGGCATCATTGATCTCAAATAGCGCAATGTCATCAACCCTCAGCCGAGCTTTCATGAGCGCTTTTGGGATGGCCAAAGAGGGAGCAACTGCAAAATCAATATAATCTGTAGCAGCTTCAGCATACGAAACGATCATGCCCAGCGGTCGAATTAGATCATCACCACGATCAAGTCGGGTTTCGGACACTAGAACAACAGCTGCAGCTCCATCGTTAGTCGGCTTAAAATTTGCAGCAGTCAATGTCCCAGTCTCATCAAAAATTGGTGGCATCAGGGGCAACTTCTTGAGATTCATGGTTCTCAGTTCTTCGTCAGCGAATATCAACTCCGGCGTATTATTAGTTTGGATCTCGACTGGCGTGATCTCATTCTTAAACAGCCCAAGCTCCTGTGCTTTTAATGCGCGTCTAAAGGACTCGGAAAAGTAAGTGTCGGTCTGGTCACGAGAAATATTGAATTTCCGTGCCGTGTTTTCCACGCACATCCCCATGCTAAATTTCAATCAGCAGCGCTTTGGTGTATCCATCTGATACAAATTGAACTTACAGTTGACCGCTATAGGCGTCCCACAGCGCATCTTTCTCAACAGAATCATCACCTTGAATGACGTTGGGCCACACTGAAGCCAGCGGCGTGTTACTCATGCTCTCCATTCCGCCCGCTATCATCACATCCGCTTGTCCACAGGATATTGTCTGTGCGGCCAGCATTATTGCCTTCAACCCCGATGCGCATCCTTTGTTCACAGTAGTAGAGTCTGTCGACACAGGAAATCCTGAACCTAAGACGACTTGTCCCGCAGGTGACTGGCCAGTGTTCGATTGCAATGCCTGCCCAAAGAATATCTCTGGAACTTGAGAAAGATCATGCAACCCCGACTTAGCTATAGCAGCCTTCACGGCAGCAGTTCCAAGTTCGCAAGCGCGTGAAGATTTCAGAACGCCTTCAAACTATCAAACCAGCATGTCAATATGTCTAGCCGCTTATTCCTCCGAACACTTCTGCCATCAATCCACCGCACAGCTTACCCTTCCGATTGGTGTTCTCGCGGCAGAAACAATATACACATCATCATCCTGGCGACAGACTAAACGAGAAGCATGGAACCTCCGGGAGTGAATACGCAATAGCGATTTGTGCACAGTGGATGGTAAGGAGGAAGTTGGCCTTGCGGGCATATTTCGTGCGGTCCTTGCAGTTGAACGGCTCAGGAGCGTAGCCGGCTCCAGCACATCCCAACCCTGAATATAGCAAGCACCAGGGCCGTGAATTCATTTTTGAAAGCCAAGAATCAGTCTGAATGACTGCAATCGGATACAGCAGCTTCTTATATATGCGGATTTACTGTAGGTCAATTAAATTAATCTGTTTGCCTATTCTGTTGTCACCATTGGTCTTGAGACTTGCTTCGCATCGAGAAGCCCTGGCGATATTCAGGTCTCCTCTGTTCGATCCATAGGATATATTCAACAAGCTCTCTTTATCTGCCGCCGTTCTGCTTGTCAAGTCAGATTCTCGCAACTACGGCAGAGATCAATGCAGAACTTACACAGATCCCCGTGCCGCAAAAGCAAATCATTATTAATCATGGCTCAAGCTTTTGAAACTGACGAAGCAATCTCAAGACCGACACACAGCGGTATTTACTAGAAATGCCAGCAGGCTCTTATTTTTGTGAAGGCATCGCATAGTCTTTCCACGCTTGATACTTAAAAAATCGAAAATGTTAAAAACCAGTACAACTAGCCAATTACGTCGGAAGCATAAAGCACACTGCTCACAATCCTGAAGACTAACGTAAACAAGCCGTATACAAGAAAAGTCTTCCCATGGCAATTTATTTTTCACGGCAATTCATTTTTCCAGCAGCCGTAGAGTACATACTTTAATTAGATAGAAACCAATTTCAAGTCCGCGAGAGGAATTCGCACGATGGTATTGAGTCTCCTTTACGCAATATATATCCTGTAACAAAAAAAAAACACGGAAAACATGTTTCTGCGGCGAAGCCATATTTCTGTTCGTAACAGACTAAATTCTTTGCAAATCCGATGCATTGATAACAAAATTCGACCCAAACGCCCGTAACAAGAAAAGCCGCCAAGATTACATTAACGCAATATGTCGCCCACACAATAAATTACAGAAAAAGAAGAAATAATAAAAGATCACCACGAGCGCTGTTCGTTTTCGTTGAAATGTACCCTTAAGATAATCATGCACGTCAGTGTGCCGCAACCAATACTAAATAAAAATGAGGACGATTTACTTACCTAGCCTTCTCAATGCTATCGTGCACAAATTCAGTCCATCGCTCCATGGCATTTGTGATGGCTAATTGACGCATCTCCTTATTGACGGTTTTTATCTTTATGTCATAAAGACCACTAACCGGTTTATGATCCGACGCACGAACGTCGTGTGCTCTATATTCTACCGGGAAAATTTTGCCTGGACCACGGAAGTATATTCTATCGCACCACGCCGGTATTCGCTTCTTCTCAGATGAATCATATGAATCAGATCCAATGTCGTATTTATATGTCGGCTTGAAAGTGATCGGGCTTTCGGAGAATGGACGAAGACGAAATGCCGGATTGCGCTTTTGTTGCATAAGAAGTTGATCGTACTCCAGCAATTTTGTGATCTCGCCTCGATCAATCATTTTCACCACCGCAGGCCTGTTAAGGTTAACCCTGTAATTCATATCGCCATTGACAAAGCATATCTCATGGTCAAGTATCATCGTTCCGTCACCGCCTCCAACAAAGATATCGGCAGACGACTCTGTGCTTCCCATACGGGGACTTGCAATTCTTGATTCCATAATGTTTGCTATGTCGTTGTTCCTCGGAATGATGTGCGACTGTCCGGCGGCAAGGTGACAATTAACAAAACAGAGAGACGAGTCATCCAGCGTGAACCGCATTATGATAGCGCCTTTATTACCATGCAGACCGCCAAGTCCGGTCTTTACTGACGATGAAGTAAAGTTCCGAATATCGCTTCGTTCGGATTCTTTGACAAAAATACAGGTGTAAAGGCCGATTAAGCTGTCAGAATGTAATAGATAGTAATTCTCCGGAAGATCTGAGACTGCTTTAGCGAGACAATCCTGCCATGCTTTGTATTGATGGGACATGTGTTTAGGTACGGCCTGTGATGTTCGTCCTTTTTTTGAGGACTTGAAAATGCTCTCTGTAATTGCCTTGTTAGCCCATTCTAGCCATCATGCAAAATGCTACAAAACGTACTCGCAGTAACAGTCTTATTGTCGAGTTCAACCAGTTCCTGGAAGCCAAACACAATGATATCGGGATCCTCCGCCCCGTCCAGAAGAAGTTTCAAAAACTTCACATCGGACGGGCGCTGTTGCAAATCACCTGGTTTTGCCGCACCAGCATTCCAGGAGCAGATAAGCGCACGAATACCTCGAAATGTACAGTATTCCGCGTCATGTTCCTGCATATTCAATTCGATCCAATCTTGCTTTAGCATGCCGTCCCAAATGGTGAGGATGTTATCCGCTACAGTCATTGTGATGGTGGGGAGTATGCCGCTCTTAAAAATGGACGTCCGATCAACGAGTATGCCTGAAACAGGACCCTCATGGGCCTTCCAGCTTTTCATGACCATCCAAGGAGTTTGACTCACATTGTACACGTAAATCATGCCTGTCCTGAATGCAACCCAAAGGTATTTGCCGACCCCGGCCATATCCGTAATCCTGTACAGCGAGACATTGACCACGTCGATACAAGTCATAGTCGCGCGAGAGTATATCGACACTTTTCCGTCGTCATGTCCAAAATACACGTGCCCTGTGTCTGTTGGGATTATGGCGCCGCAAGTCACCTCGCCGACGGGTTTGGGTGTGGTGATTGGACGCGCAATGGCAAACTGAGTCTGTTCGGCAACGCAGCTGGGTTGGAAAACGCTGACCTGCTTGCCTCGGCCAAGCCAGAATTGTTTGTCAACCACAATGCCAGACAGCGGCGACATAGGCACTCGTTGAGTCTTAGGAACGCTGCTGAGATGCGGAAGGCCCTCGGCATGCTCTGGCCCCCATATCTGAAACCTTCCATCGTCGTCCATGGTCCACATTTCAAAGCCACAGCGATAAATACCTTTTATCGTCGCAATATGCACGCCTGTTCGGCGGTTCACGATCTTTTGCATGCTGAGATCTACCTCCAGTAACACGCCTTCTTTAGTGCCAAGCCAAACAACCGTACCTTCATCCTCAATAGTCCTAGACGGCTTAAATCCAATTGCAGTGACCCTGTGCTCAGGATGCAAGATCTGGCCGACATACAAACCAGAACTAATACTCCAAATCTTCGTGACAGAAGAAGAGGTGACAATCGTATCCCCAGACACACCAAAGACCTTCACATCGTACTTGCAATGAATCTCATGTGGCATTGATTGCAGTATAGGAGGCCGTCTGTTGGCCCGTGATGAATCAGGGTACTCTGATTGCCGCACGGTTTCCTCGCTTGAAATACCAATATTATCGTCTGAGTCATCCTCGATCATATCTGGGGGAGGCATGATCTCCTCATCTTCGACATTAACAGAACCCACAGCAAAGGGTTGAATATTTGTTGAGGACGTAGTCGGGGTAGACCTAGACGTGAATGATCTGTATTGCGATTGAGACGGGAAGTAAGATGATACAGACGCGTGCAAACTGGATGTGCTGTTATTGGAAATTGTATGAGATGACTGAGACTGTGGCAGGGCATGCCGCTGATAATCCGTGTGTACAGGCATCGTCACTTTTGCTAAGGGTCGCCGAGAAGTCGGGAGGGACGGTGGAATGAGTGCGCTCGTAGAAGATGACGCGGAGGAGGATGAATGTAGTGATAGCGCGTGCGGTGCTGGAGACCGACTCCGGCCGCGGGGAGGCGGTGGTGGCGCTGCTGGCTGTTGATGCTGTTGTGATTGTTGCTTTACGGCAGCCACAGTCACCACGGCCGCCAATGTCGCCGATGTCGCCTGTGCCGCAGCCGCAGTAGGTTCAGCGACTGAAACCTCATGTCGTTGCATTTCTTCAGATAAGCGCTTGCTAGTTACTGTAGACATTGGCCCAGAAGATATGACAACACTTGAATTTGACGGAATGGAGACAGTCGCTGTTGCAGAATGTGGATGAGACGACAGCTGCAACGTAGCAGGGATCGGAACCACAACAGGCGCGGAAACTGGAATCGAGGCCGCGATAATTGAAGCAGGAGGTGGAGGTGACGGGAATGCGTCTGGATTTTGTGCCGGACGAGGCGGAAGACGCGGTGGTTCTGATGAGACATGAATAGAACTAATGCGTGTTGCGGCACTAGTAGTAGTAGTACCGGGGCCGGCGGAAATTTGCGCTGGTCGTTGCTGTTTCTGTTGTTGATGTTGTGGAACAGTCTGATCTTGTATTCGTACCTCTAACCCCAACGCCTTTGGAGGAGCGACGTACGTCTGTATTGTCACCTTCGAGCTAGGCGGAAAGTAAGGCTGGGGAGTACCCCCATGAACCGGTGGCGATGTCGGCGATGTCAATGACGAAGCAACCAAGGAGGACGACAAGGAGGACGACGCGGCGGATGATGCTGATAGTATGTTACTTGAAGATGGAGGGACGTACGGCTGGGGAGTCGCAACAACATGCTGCTGATGCACATGATATTGTACTATCGTAGGCGCCTGCACTTGCGTCGCAGACGGAGGAATGTATGGCTGCGGAAGTAGGGCAGGCGAAGCTGCTTCGGACGAAGATCTTGGCGGAAGCGGCGGACGTTGAGGTTTCGGTGAGCGAGACGGAGATTTGGACTGCTGTCTGTGCCTATGAACAAATTCTGACCCAGATGTGGTCGCGCTGCTGGAAAAATGATGATGCGGAGGAACAGGCGGTGGAGGGCGACTGGTAGCTGATGCTACTACTGCCGCATTCGGAAGAGACGGCCGGTGCTCGAGTCTCACACTTTTACCTGCCGCTATCGCTGTCCCTGTCAACAATTCTGTGCTGCTGGAATTCTCGGTGTTCTCTGAGAACTTCTTCTGGGGCATGGCTCCCCCCCGACCAGGCGTAGGCGACGACCCGGCCGGAGCTACCGACGACAAGTTGTCGGCCGTAGTGCAGCTGGCGCTGATCTGCTCCCACCGCGACCGAATCGAGCCGACGGACGGAAACTCCGTACGTTCGGGCATTGAGTTCGAATGCGAATAAGAAAAGGAACAACAAAAAACACGGGCAATTGAATACCTTTTCCAACGTGCTACCGCAGCATCGACTACGGTGTTTCAAAGCTAGGGAGTGGCTAATTAAACGACCTTGAAACCTTAAATTCTAATTGTCTTTTACTTCTTTTCTAGGCCATTTACAGCAAGGAAGAAATCCCCACAAATATAGAAACCGCAACGGCGGTCGCAAGACTGTGTCTACATATCCTGCAGGATGCAGAAGATGCTGTTTCCGAGGCCGAGGGGGAGAGGCTGGCGCTGGTGCTGGGGCTAGATGTGGGGTGGGGTGTGCTTGCAGACAGCGTCGTGAAGGTTGAAGGCGAGGGTGACGAGAAAGAAGAAAAGGAGGACGGACGGACGGATAAATATGAGGATGGAGAGATCGTGCGCGGTATAGAGGTGAAAATGCTGATGTTTGTGAATGCGCCGGAAGTCGATGCGAATGTGGTATTGGTGGTGTCTAAAGATGTAGATGACGGAATACTAACGGATGAGGATGAAGTAGTTGGAGAGGAGTGCGAGGAGTAAGACGTGGACGAAAAAACAGACGGCGACGTATGCACGAATAAATTGGACAGTATCGAGGATTCCGACACTACGCCAACCGTTATAGTACTGCTTGACGGCGCAACTTCTGCGGCCGTGGGATCATCGTATGGATCTGACCCCCCGGTTCCCTTTTCTGCAAATCCTACCCTATTCTCGTCCATGTCAAAAACAGTATAGAAAGAATTCATGAATGATGCACCCATAAGCCATGTCGCGGTGCCGTTGACCTCTCGTCCTTGGATATTCGTGACGCAGAGACCGTTCGCCAAGTTGTAAAGTTCGGCACCAATGTATGCAGACGGATTAAGCGTCCACTTTTTGCCGGAAAGCACAAATGATATAGTGGACGTCGTGTTACATGGAATCACGTAGTTCGCACCATCTGTCCTAACGACACCGTCGCCGCCGGCCGTGCTGTATTCCATTACTTTCAAATGAACCTCCAGCGCATCGTCAGGTGGCAGGAGGATAAAAGTCGTCCCGGAATCGATCAATGCAATCCTTTCGGAAAACCCAAGTGCCACGTCGTCCACGTAGCAATCACCGGCGGCTATCATCCACGGGCCCGCAGACGACAGAACAGGCGCGAACATAACTGAGTTGACGAAACGCGAGGTGTCCACTCCACCGAAGGTAAGACTTCCAGGAGTATCGTCGGTGGGACGGCCAAGGTCGATCTAATTTTGCATCAGGCTAAATAATTAAGAATTGAGAACGTAACAGAAGGGGGGTTGTATGTACCGAGAAGACTTTGCGCGGAATGAGGGAGTCGGTGTATAGCATGCTTATGACGGAAGGAAAGCCATTGTACTGCAATTCTGAGTTCGCGAGGCCCATTGCTCCTGCAGTAGGGTTAGTTCTATGGTCGTCGCAGAACACACGGATATGCACTCACCATCAATGGGAAAGGCATCGAACGAGTCCGATACAGAGTCTGCCAGACCAAACCCCATGGTCATGTTATACCCTCCAAAGGCAACAAAGTCCTCCGCTGCGACACCCTCCACTGTTCCCTGGTCGTATGGAATCGAAAATTGATCCAAGTTGTGAGTGACTAAGGAAGACGAGTCTTCTGGTCCATAAGCCTCATGATTAACGCAGGACGCATTTGTGCACTTTGAGGAATAAACCCAGAGATCGTAGGAAAGCGTGTCGACAACGACGTTGAAGAATTTCCTACCTGGTCTGTCACCGAGATAAATAGGTATAAAGTAGGATACGCCTGATCCATTTTCGTCAATGTCCATGGCATATTTTATCGATGTCGAGCTGTCTTTCCTGGTCGCGCCCTTCGAAGTCGTCGACTTGGCGTACAAATCGAGCGATACTACGCTTCCCGCGGCCGAGACACCAGCTATCCCCCCAGCGGCGGCCAGACAAACCAGTGAAATATGCGTTTTCATTGCTTTCGAAAGAAGAAGATTTTTAGATAAGAAACGAGGGCCTTGCGCCTTGTCAGGACTCCTTTTGAAGTGAGTGAGTACCTTGACATGTCGGCCCGGGGGGGCTTCAATTAAATCCAAATTCGGTTAGCGGTACCTGTCAAATCAGAACCTTAACTCTAATTTGTAAGCCTTACAGGGTTTTGTATTGGTGGTCAAAAAGGTAAATTATTTTATTTTCGACGAGGAAAGAATAAATTATCAAGAGCAAGAAACATCCAGGAACCAACAATCGTAATAATGACTAAAAGTAAATGTAAAAAAAGATACACGAACATAGACGCGCACATATGACGGAGAGAGATGTCAAGTAAACGGAGATCATGCAAAGGGGTATTCCGCTCCACAATTGTTTTTCATACTTTTCTCATTGCACCAACATCAGCGATGACTGCGCGAGACACCCATGGACCGTAGCCTGTCGCAGGACTCCATCTTCATACTCTTGGCTTTGTCGTATTTTTCCTGGTTGACAAAGAACCACCCTTGGCTCTCCTCGAGCTTCCGTTGCCGTGAATCGTATTCGTAGTCGCATTTGTTCTGCAGAATACGCACGTAGGAGCTTTCTGCGCGCTGATCAAGCTGATTAAGACGCTTTTCGTTCAGCTCAGCGGTGTCAGACGGGTTGACGTAATATGGAACATGGTAGTTGCGCGAGACACGCTCTGCGGTGTATGGAGGCGAGGGCGAGAACTCGAAGCGGGTTCGAGCCTGGAAAATGCCGGAGTCGGATGAGGACGAGGAGTCGAAGATGGAGGAGAGCAGCGGAAAGACAAAAAGCAGGAGAAGGGGTAAAAGCTGGAGAAGCATGCGAGGCTGAAAAGTCTCTGCGTTGTTTGTGTTGTTTGTGTTGTTGGAAGTTGTGTTTGGTCGTCGGGGAGGCATACCACCACCCATGCCGAAGGCACTGAACGGCGAGCCGCCGAACGAATGGACACGGATTCCCGGCCCGCCGAAACCGCCAAAACTGGTCTGAAAACCGCCACCACCGCCACCGAAGAACATGTTGAAGAGCTCGTCGGGAGAGATGTCGTCGGCATACATGCCGTTAAAGCCACGTCGGCCAGCACCGCCGGCGGCACTGCTGAATCCGCTGGGCATACCGCCCTGGCCGCGAGCATCAGGGTCCGTGCCGGTGGAGTCATATGCACGCTTCTTGTCGTCATCAGAAAGAACCTGGAATGCCTTGGATACCACTGCAAAAACATGTTAGTCTGTCCGCATAAGAAAGCAACGACTGATGGCGACATGCTTTTGAAAGCTTCGTCCGCACCGGGGGCGCCGTTCTTGTCCGGATGCATAAGCAAGGCAAGTTTTCGAT
The DNA here is from genome assembly GCA_030556275.1 of Lipomyces sp. NRRL Y-27488. Classification (NCBI taxonomy): domain Eukaryota; kingdom Fungi; phylum Ascomycota; class Lipomycetes; order Lipomycetales; family Lipomycetaceae; genus Lipomyces; species Lipomyces sp. NRRL Y-27488. Next base: position 109,898 of record JAKTPS010000020.1, on the reverse strand, counting down.
AAGCGCGTTTTATCTCGCCGTTGGACGAGGTCTTTTCGATATCGAGGATGGCATAGTACTCATGATGACGGCACCGGCGCACGCGGTTGACGGCCTCGGCCTGTGCAGGCGTGTAATCCCGAGATTGGCGGCCCTGGTTGTGAGCGCGATTGGACGCTGAGGACTCGTTGGGGGCTGCTGACGAGGAGGAGGGGGAGGAGGAGGACATGAGGGAGCTCGGACTTGGTGGCGTACGGCGAGGCAAGTGTGGACCTCGACTGTGGACTTGCGTTTCGACGATGCCGGAGCGGCGCAGGAGGCGAGGCTGTTCTCTGCTCTTCCGCCATCTGAGGGGCTAGTGTCGCCGTCCTATGCCCTCCTCGTTCAAGACGACGTTACATGCGAATATACAATTGCTGCGAAGTTTGCTCAGCGGACGAGTCAAGCAGGACTGAATTGGGGGAAACACCGCATGGGGTCCGCAGTATAGCCAGGGCGGGGTCGAGCCTGGTGTTGAGAAGCAGCACGAGCGCGAAGTCGGTTGTTGTTCTTTCAGTACCAACAACAAACGTCTACAACCTGCCATAGAATGCATTCCGCGTCATCATCAGCAGCAGCAGCATTCATGCGCGCGGCTTTGTGTGTGGAGAAAAGACATAGCGTTTATGTCCGCGGCTGGGGTTGTAGCCTAGAATGCTTGTCCGGGTATCGGCGTTCCGCTTCGATAATTATCCCATTTTCTCCCTCGACCTTCTCGCCAAAGCACGTCCTTCACCGCGCATTTTCATCTACAGCACACGCAATGGCCAAACGAGAGTTCGTCGCTATCATCCCCGACAAGGCAGACGCGGTATGCTGCAATCGATGGCCCCTGTGTTCACCGCAACTCCTTCCTAACGCTCATCCTTCCAGGTCGACCGGCGCATGGCCGTCCGCCAGGCCCATCTCGAGGGTGTGCACAAAATGTTTGAGGCCGGAGTCATGGCTTCGGGCGGTATGTTCCGCCACTGCTGCTGTATTGTGGTACAATTTTTCTCATCTCCTTATGCAAACCACAGGCGTCTATCTCAATGAGCCCATCACTGAGGGCATCAAGCCCTCATTCGCCGGCTCCGTGGTCAACATCATCGCCGAGTCCAAGGAAGAGGTCAAGGAGATCCTGTCGACCGACCCGTACACGACGAACGACGTGTGGGACTGGGAGAAAGCCCAGATTTTTGACGTACGCAGTTTGTCTTTTACATACAACATCTCTTGGAAGGTAACTCACTAACAGCGCTCAGTTCATCTGTGCCGTACGCAAGGAAAAGTCGTAGACCACGCACACCTTCGACGAGTGCAATTGAAGTAGATACTCATATAGAACCGGCGGAATTGGACTGTTTTTGCATCTATTTGTGCGTAGAGTGTTAAGTGTCGCGGCAGGGCGACACTTGCGGTTCTGGGTGCGAAGGGTTGCGGCGCACAGCGCAAACCTCTCGGGATCACCGCTTCATGAACGATTCCACACGGCAAACTCCAGCGACCACAATCGACAATGACCCACCCGCACCTGCTGCTGCACGCTCGTGGCGTAGCCGGCACTGTGCGACGAGTGCCTGCTCTGCCACCGCCGTGTCGACAGCGGCTACACACTACCAGTCGCCTGAGGTCGGCCGCTCGACCGGCGAAAGACGCCCAGACAGCTACTGGCGCGTCGACATCACCGTCTCCTGGAACAGCAAGCTCCGGCGTTGCGTCCTTTCTATCGTCAATATTCCCTTCTAATAGTGATGCGTCGTCACGACAACCTCACTCACCGTCCTCCCCCTCTGCCGCTTCAATCGACTCGCTCGCCTCTGTCGCAGCGGAGATGACCAGTTTGACAGTCAACATCCGGTCGCTACTCGGCTCCGCCAATGCGTCCCTCGACACCGCCGCAAAGTACTACGTGCAAAGCCAGGGCAAACACATTCGGCCGTTGCTTGTGCTGCTTATGAGCAAAGCCGTGTTACATGCGCCTAAGGCAGCCACCGTTGAGCGCACATACGACGTGGACGAGAGCATAAGTCCACTCGACATTCTGCGCGACTTCAACCCAGCCAAGATCATCTCTACGCTCGCGACGACAGTCTCCAGAACCACGACGACAAGTGCACCCCCGCGGGTTGAGGAGTCGACTGGCATATTGCCGTCGCAGCGCCGGCTCGCAGAGATCACGGAGATGATCCACGCCGCGTCGCTGCTCCACGACGACGTTATCGACGACGCAGAGTTGCGGCGCGGGAGTCCCTCCGGCAATAGCGCGTTTGGAAACAAGATGGCGATTTTAGCCGGCGATTTTCTGCTTGGCCGGGCGTCCGTCGCACTTGCGCGGCTACGCAACGCGGAAGTCACCGAGCTCATCTCTACCGTGATTGCGAATCTCGTTGAGGGAGAGGTCATGCAGCTCAAAAACACGGCGCCAGAGGACGCCGTCACGGGAGTGGCGACGTCTGCTACGTTTGAATACTATCTTGAGAAGACATACCTGAAGACGGCGTCTCTCATTTCAAAATCCTGCCGGGGTGCCGCCGTTCTCGCTGGCGCCCGCGAGGATTTCATCGAGTACGCCTACCAGTACGGACGCAATCTCGGCATGGCATTTCAGCTTGTGGACGACCTTATGGACTATACTCTGTCAGAGTCAGATCTGGGCAAACCTGCCGGTGCGGATCTGCAGCTGGGACTTGCCACGGCTCCGGCATTGTTTGCGTGGCAGAAGTATCCCGAGCTGGGGCCGATGATCAAACGGAAGTTCTCGCAGCCAGGCGACGTTGAGAGGGTATGGCTTGTTGATACATATCTTTTATCGCAGTAGTGCTAATGACATGAACACAGGCTCGGTACCTAGTGGCAGACTCGGACGGCGTGGAGCAGACACGTGCCCTAGCTCAGGAGTACAGTACAAAAGCTCGCGAAGCATTGGCTCTCTTCCCCGATTCGCCTGCGAAGGAAGCACTGGTTGACATGACAGCTACGGTGCTGAACCGGAAAAAATAAGTTTGCTTGCGTTTCTGCCATTTTTTTTCAACTTGCATCGTTGTTTTGAGTAGGCTTCGAACGTCGCTTGTATGATGTATGTGTACATAGAACCTCTTCTTTGCATGATTTCATTTCCCGGGACCAAGAATAGCAAATCATAAGTTATTTTATTTTGTGAATATTATTTGTTACAAACCATGTACACCCTGTTCCCGATCTGTCTAAGTCTGCCGAATCCCTTACTTTTTATACCATGTCCCTGTATACACCTATACCTATAACTTTTTTCTTATTTCTCCCATGATTAAATATCCAGTTTGTACCTCTTACATAACAACAGAGCAGCTTGATACAATGTTGAAGAGATCAGTGCGTCTGATCGATCTTTGCATCAGGGTCACGCACTACTGGCACGTTGTCTCTGTACGGCTGCTGAACGGGCAGACTAGACGCGCCTGCCGCGCTGGCGCCAGCATTACCAGCCTCGACATCGGTGTTCCTGATCCGGCCCGCACCCGCCGCCATCGGCGACAGTCCGCCGCGTTGGATGACGTCAGAGTAAACTCCGGGAGCGCGGTCGTAGTTGACAATACCGTTGCACGCGTCTTCCCGGCGAGAGTAGTAGACGTACAACAGATAGAGCGCGTGGAGGAGGCCGGGGAAGTACCCGAGTAAAGTGAGGGCGATCGAGATCACGAAGTCGACCGAGCAGCCCGAAATGAAGAAGATGCCAAGCGGCGGCAGAAAGAGCGTGGCGATGATCACGACGAGAGACGAGAGCGGGTCCATTGCGTGTGTATGCGAACAGAAGTCGGCGGACAGAGAAAGAGCGCGGGAGGGCAAGAAGAAGAAGAAGAAGAAGAAGAAGAAGAAGAAGACAGGAAAAAGCCAGACAAAGCAGCAAGAGTGTTCCGCCCTGACGTCATCTCATCACGCGGCGTGCGAACACCAAAAACACGCGCGGCCTTCTCCGCTCAGTTTGCGTCCTGCCGAATCCGGCAATCTTCTCTTTGTTTGGCCGAGTTATTTTTCGCCGTCACCGTCGCCGTCTTCACCATCAGCATAGGGTCAACAAATCAAAAAAAAAAATCGAAATAAAACTTGAATGCCATATATGAATGGAATGAACCGCCTCACCGCAGTGACGTCACAGTTCTCGGGCCCAAGCACGTGATGCTCCGCAAAAACGCTGTATGAAATTATCGACGGGGTCAAATTCCTCCTCGCACACGGGCAAGTACTCTGGAAGTACTCTAGAAGTACACCGGAGAAGTCATCCACGTTAAATTGTAGGTGCGTCCGGTAAGTATAAAGACCGTGAGGTAAGTGAACAACGGGCTCGTCGTTCCCGAATAAAGAAAGTCCACAGCACTCGTTGCCCGCAAACCGCATGGCGGCTCCCGAGCGAGTGTGGCAGTCCGCGGCCACGGACGTGTACAATGCGTTCAGTATCGTATGTTTTTCTCTTTGGTGTCTTTGTCAAGAGATGGAAGAATGAAGACTAATAAGTCATTCTGTGAATCCAAAAGACCGCTAGGCAGAACAGAGCACGCCTCTTCCGCGCCTTCGTTCTCGTGCCCGCCGGTACTGTCCTCGTCCTACTATTTCTTTACGGCATACACGCCGCCATCTCTCTCACGCCCGTGAACTTCCCATCGTCCGTGATTTGCATGATCTTATTGTTTCTCTTCCTGCTCTTGCTGGACGCCACGCTCGGCTCGCGACGTACGGCCGTGTTCTCTCGCGTGATCGATGTGCCACTCGGTTTTTCGCTGCGATGGATAAACACGTTTTTCACGCCTTCTTTTGTGCTGCTTCCTCTGTCCCCCGCTGTGGGCGGCGTAGAGGTCGGCAAAATTGCCGCGGTCTTTATCGTCGGGTTTCTTATCGCCACAGCGGTTACGGCGTACTTGGTACTGTTCCTGCAGAAACTTTTTGGCACGTCAAAGCGCGCTATGGCAGAGAGGGCAGACGAATTACCGCCGCCGTCATCTCCGGAAACCAACGCTAGAGCTGAGCAGGCATATCGGCATCATCGCCGATCAGATTCGTTGGGTGGTCATGCAGGCGACGAGCTCACGGAGTCTATCGAGCTGGACATGTTGCGCAATGCGTCCTCGTCGATACAATCCATCACGCCCATTCTCACAGTGCCGGAGCCTGCAGCTGGTCGCGGTTCACGACATGTGGACCATCAACTAGATCCCCATCGTGAGCTAAGCCCAATGGAGGAATGGATGGACAGGGAGATTGATTCAGAACTCGCGAGTATGGGCGACGGAAGCAGCACTGACAATTTAAGCCCTATACCGACGAGGATGTCTACATCAAAACGGAGGAGTTTTGACGGAAATAATGCGTTGAGTAAAATACACAGCGTTCTCACAAGTGCTGGCCGGACCGTGAAGGCCGACGAGGTGTCGAGCTCACAGCAAGCCCAGGATGGCACGGCCATTGGTCTTGCCGCATCGACGACTACCACCACCACGACTCTTCCGCCAGCACCAACCTCTGCAGCAATTTCCACAATAATAGCAGCAGCTCCAATATCAGAAAGTGAACCATCAGCTGCATATTCCGAGGGCTTCTTTCTTTCAGGCATACCCTCCCCGCGCGCGCAGTGGTTAGCGGCCAAGCTGACGCAGTACCTCGATACTGGCATTTACACCGCCGTGTTCCTCTGTGTCGGTCTGCCGCTGTACTTCACCACGAGATTTTCGATGGTCGCGCATGGCGCATTCTCTATTCTCATGCTATTTCTCGGACTGCGACTGCCCCAGAAGGTACGTCGCTTTGTCCATCCCATATTCACCTGTTCAGGTTTGACGATCCTTGGAATTTACGTAATGGCCGTTGCAAAAGGGCAGAGTCTGGATGAGGGCCTGGACTCATACCGTACGGGAAGAACGTACTTGTATCTCTTTGGCTCGGCCGAATACAAAAACGTTCTGCCGGGAGCTGGGGACTTGTTGAGGACAATGCTGGATGTCAGTATTGTTTCTCTCGCGTTGCCCATGTATCGATACCGCGGTGATCTCCGCAAGCATTTCTCGCTGATCATCATCCCCAACATCGTCCTCGCCGTCATCACGTTCTTCACGTATCCGCCTCTGTGCTACGCGATTGGTATCTCCGCCGAGCGATCCATCGCGTTCATCGGCCGCAGTGTCACTCTCGCGCTAGCCCTGCCTGTCGTGCAATCTCTCGGTGGGTCGCAGTCCCTTGTCGCCGTCGTCGCGATTCTCAGCGGTATTGTCGGTGTGCTCTTTGGCGGATACATCCTTGCCTTCCTGCGCGTGCGCGAGGACGACTATCTCACGCGCGGCATTACGCTGGGGATAAACTCGTCAGCCGTGGCTACTGCGCACCTGTTGACAATCGATCCGAGAGCAAGCGCGCTAAGCAGTTTGAGCTTTGTTGTGTTTGGTACGACGCTCATTATCTTAAGCGCGATTCCGCCGATTGTCAATGTCATGCGGGGCATGGTGGGCCTGTCATGAACCCAAGAACAAAGGAGAAAATCCTTGTTTTGGTATATTATATTCTATAGCATAGTAATACAAAGTCATATTCTGCATATATTGGAGATCCATAATGCAAAATCGAAAAACTGAACTTTACTTGCACGTTTAAGGTACCTCCAGTACGCCGCAGTCTCGCGGAACCACTTCGACGGCCGAGTCCATGGTATTTTGCTCAGCCTCTCGCGGTCCTCAAAATAGACAGTGCGCGCGCAGTATTGCGCCATTATTAGGAACGTGCGCTCCGGGCCCAAAGATGTGTGCAAGCCTTCGTCTAGCGCACGGGTCAAATCGTTAGTTTTCAGGATCAGCAAAACAATGCGTGGAACATCTGCGAGGAGCTGGATAAGTTGGGGCATGAATCCTCCTCCTTGTAATGCGTTCACCATCCTCTGCATTTCGTCGCGCGAACGATGGCTCATGATCGACGATTTGGCCGCATTGAAGTCGCGTCCAGTGATTGCGGATGCAAAGAGCGGGAACTGAGCATCAGATATGCCCGCAAACTCCTTTGCATACTTGCGCATATTGGACTCGTCGGAGTCGATCACCGCCAGCCAGAACTTGGCGTAGGCGCGGCGCAGATCGAGCGGGACATCGCGATAGAGTCCGTGGTCGTACAGGATGATCTCGAAATTGTGACCCCGGTTGTACCATGGACCTTGCTCTGACTTGGGAACGGGTCGGATGGCGAGATTTCCACCGTGTGGATCGCAATGCACGCCAACACCAGGGGTGAAGATCATGGTATTAAAAATATGCGACAAGCATACGCTGACCTGATCGCGCGAGATACCATGGGCATCGATGTATTTAATGTCGTCTGGCCGAGCGCCGGTGATATCTGCGGCTACTGTTAATTCAAATTCGTGCGAAATTAGCCATGGCTCATAGGTGCCAACATACACTCCATGACGAGGATGCGAGGCTTCGCCCACATAACCTTGGGAACCCTCAACGCCGTCAGTCGTTCCATGCCCATAAAATAGTCCCGCGTACGCTTCGCATTCTCCGCCTCCGTTGTGAAATCCAGTTCAACAAAAATCGACTGGTCCAGCTCATTGTAGAGCCACATCATCGGGTACTCAGGAAAAAATTTGTCGATAGCCGTGAAGACCAATTTTGTGAGTTTGAGATCAAGCGGTATAAATTCGGCCAAGGCTGGGTGCTGAAACTTGACGGCAACTTCCTCGCCAGTTTCGCGTAGCACGCCGCGGTGGACTTGAGCCAGCGAAGCAGTTCCGAGCGGCTCAGGGTTGAACTCCGAAAAGACTTCGTCAATCTCGCGGCCAGTATCATTTTCAAACATTACCGTGATACTCTCAATGGACGATATGGGACATCTGTCCTGCAGCGGGATGAACGTCTGCGTCCATTCCGGCGGGAGAAGGTAGGTCATGGCGCTTAGGTGCTGGCCCATCTTGATATATATCCCCGCGTTCGCCTCGAGAACCGAGTATGTCCTGTCCGCGCAGCGTTGATGACACGCCGAAATAGCGGTCTGTCTTTCGTCCTCCGTCGCGTACTTCTTTTTCAGAACAACACGGTAGTCGTCGAAACATTTTGCCGCGGCGACAACGATTCGTGTACTGCGTTCCGAGACAGTAGCGACGTGGCCGAACATCTGCTGAAGCTCATCGTAGTAGTACGACACCGCAGTTCCGGACGCACCAACGGCAGATACGACAGTGAGAAGCTTTCCAGACCCTAAAACAGGATACAGCACGTCTGTGGAGAAGTGCCGTCGATGTTGACTCTGCTGTTGTTGATGATATTTGTCCTGGGCTCGTCTGCTGTGCACGTTCGTGTGCATCCGCCGCCGAGCACACGTACGCGCCGTTGCGGTCCAAAACGGGCGCATTTGTAGTTGGCTATTATAAAAGTGGCAAGCGTCGTCTCGGGGCCATTTGTTACCGCGTTTTTCCTAATGGGGTCCATCAACTGAAATTCCTTGACGCTTTCGCGGTCTCGGGACGCCACATCACGTGTATGTGGCTGAGCAATGGCGGTGCATTTCCCGGGGATTCATTCCGCTGACAGTTCAACTGCGGGGTGCGTACCGGGGCTGGGCCGTGGCGTTGCATTTGAAATTTCCAAGAAACGAGAGAAAGAATTCATGGAAAGAAGTTGTCGTTTTCCCTTTTCTTTATTGCCCACAACCGCGATTCGAGAACAAGCAATCGTATCTGCTTTTTTCACCTTTCCCGCCCTCAGATGCGGTGGTCTCGCGCTCCTTTTAGCTTGCTGGACGACGGCCTTGCTGGCAGCGGCGAACTCCTTTGGTTGCTCCTGTACCTCCCCGTGCTAGCGCTGCTGCTTGACGTCGTGGCTGCGACAAACGACAGCAGTAATAACAACAAGCTGCAGCTGTTACGCGATTCGGCGGTGGCAGCAATTGCACAGGCACAGAATGGCCAGTTGTCCATCGGGGATCTGGGCCGCTCCGTGTCCACGCGACGTCATTACTTGTATTCGCCCATGACGCCGCCTTCTGCGCCTGGTTCTTCGTCGTCTTCTCCTTCGATTTCTTTTTCGTCTCCGTCAGTATTGGAGCGTCGCATTGATGACTGGAAACTTGCAGACTTTCTTCTTATAGCGACCGTCGACGGCTCGTTGCACGCATGCGAGCGTGATACCGGCGTTGAGCGATGGGCTTTGAGCGGTGAGGGCTCTGTTGTACGTGCAACGCCCAAAAGCAACACCTCCGGACACAGGGACGAGGATGACATGACGTGGATCGTGGAACCTCTAGGCGATGGGGCTCTCTACTATTTCACTCCGGATACGGGATTGCATGTATGTTTGTTATTTTTTTCTCCAGGCTTGTTTGGCTTAATTACCGTTTGCTCACTTGTACCGTGATTAGAAACTCCCTATTTCAATTCGCGATCTTGTTTCGGAATCTCCGTCTTTTATGGGGGACGATAAGGTGTACACAGGATCTCGCCAGACTACACTGTACTCCGTCGACGCGCGCACCGGGAAGATTTTGCACGTTTACGGCTCTGGCAGCGCAGTTTGTCCCACAAAGAGTTTCGCCAATTTTAAAAATCTTAATGTTGCGGACTGCGATTCCGATGACGATGATGACGATGGATGGAATGATTCGTTTGGTGGGAAAGAGACGTTCGTTGTCGGACAGACAGGTGCGTACTATATGGCGACCTTTTGTGAGTTTCGTGTTAATTCGGTCTATAGAATACCGTCTTCAAATTACGTCAAAGGATGGCGGAAAGGATGCTGTTATCTGGAATGTAACTTACTCCAGCTGGGGTCCCAACAACGGCAACACAGACCTCATGGCACAGCATACAGTGTCGCCGGATAATTTATACGTGTATGCACTCCACGACGGTGCTATTCTCGGTGTCGACATGTATAATAAGACGCGTTCCTGGGCGCGCATCTTCTCATCGCCTGCGATTGCAACCTTTGACGTGCTTGCGCCGTACGAGGGCGCTGATGGCGCGAATACTGACTTGATATTGCTCCCGCAACCAAAAGCTAACGATGCCCGGTTCAGGGATTCAGACTACGACAACCAAAAAGATGGAGAAAGTGTGTCGACATTTGTAAATCGCACGCACGACGGCGGGTGGTATGCCCTATCGGAACAGCATTATCCTGATCTCGTGAAAAGTGCGCCAATGGCCTTATGGAATTTTGGCATTGTCCCTATTGACAGCGAGAACCAGTATATGTCTTCCCTTATTGGTGTGCATGATGGAAAGCGCACGAGTGCCTTTCAGGTTCTTGGGATTGAGGGCTCGCCCTCGTGGTCCCGTCCTGCGCAGATCGAGGGTGGTAGCAGCCAACGCCGCAGTCATCAAGACCGAGATGGCCCTCTATCAATTCCTTTGAGGGCTCTGATGGATGTCGGATTCGCAGTACCATTTCTCATAGTGGCGTACTATATTCTTATGCGAAAGAACGCTATTCGCCAGCTGATTTCTCCGACTTCAAAGAATGCGGATATACTGGCGAAGAACACTGTTCACCGGTCGCCTGACGTAAGCGCGAATGATGACAGTGATGAACGCGATGGGGAATGGGTTGAAGTCATTACCCCATCATCACCAGATCCGCCGGTAGTCTCATCTGAGGCATTAGTCGTTGATCGTGGGACAATGGCCATTGGAGAAGTCGCCGTGCTTGTCGGTGACAAGGAGAACGCCGCTGCTCAGACTGGAGGCATTAAGAGACGGAAGCGTGGTGCTCGTGGTGGCCGTCGGAACGGTAACGGCGGAGCCAGCAACAAGGACCAAGAATTGAAACAACCTTTCGATCAGGACAAAGCCATTGAGCGAATATCGACAGGGTACAAATTAGAGTCACTACAAGTCACGGACGAAGTTCTTGGATACGGAAGCCACGGTACGGTGGTATACAAAGGGACGTTTGAGAACCGTGAGGTTGCAGTAAAACGCATGCTCCTTGACTTTTACGATTTTGCTGCTCGTGAGGTTGCATTGCTGCAGGAGAGTGATGATCATCCAAATGTTGTGCGGTATTTCTGCAGACAGGAAAGCGAAAAGTTTCTGTACATTGCTCTCGAACTATGTCCTGCAACACTTCAGGACGTGCTTGACCGACCGACAGATTTTTCAGAATTAGTGTCTCGTATGGACCCACCGAACGTCTTGTACCAAATAGCTAACGGCTTGCAATATCTCCATTCGCTTAAGATAGTGCACCGAGACATTAAACCGCAAAACATCTTGGTCGCTCCGGCGAGGAAGCTCAGGGACGGCACCCAGGAAGGTTCTGCTCGCTTGCTCATATCGGATTTTGGTCTTTGCAAGAAGCTCGACGGCGACCAGAGCAGTTTCAATCCAACCACGCCGCACGCGGCCGGCACATCAGGTTGGCGCGCGCCGGAATTACTTGTTGGGGCAGATTGCTCGTCGGCTGGGAGTGGCGGCGGAGGGAATGGGTCGAGCACTCATACAATTTCGCCGGGGAATGTGAGCAGCGGGAGTACCGCCGGTGGTAACTCCACCGTAGATGGCGGGGACTTAGTGCGTGTCACGCGGGCGATCGATATATTCTCCCTTGGCTGCGTCTTTTATTACATACTTTCAAATGGAGCCCACCCGTTTGGTGATCGGTATATGCGCGAGGCGAATATTGTAAAAGGTGAATATAGCCTGGATTACTTGGAGGCGCTGGGTACCGCAGGAGTTGAAGCCCGCGATCTCATCGAACGCATGCTCGACCACGACCCAGGCAAACGGCCTACAGCAAGCGAGGTTCTGATGCATCCTTATTTCTGGTCAATGCAGAAGCGATTGAATTTCCTTCTTGAAGTGTCGGACAGGTTTGAAATCGAGCAACGCGACCCGCCGAGCTCATTATTGATGGCCTTGGAATCGGACCCCGAGAACGTGGTGTATAATGATTGGTATCGAATACTGGATCGTAGCCTGATTGAGAATCTGGGCAAGTACCGAAAATATCATACTGATAAGGTAATGGACCTTTTACGGGCTTTGAGGAATAAGGTATGATAACTTTCGTTCATTCTGTATCTCTTTCGAAACTAACGTGATGCAGAAACACCATTACCAAGATCTCCCGCAGAATGTGCAACAAGCTCTCGGCACGGTACCCGACGGATTCTTGACGTATTTTACACAACGTTTTCCGAATCTATTGATTCATGTCTATTATGTGGTCAAGAATAATATAAAAGACGAGCCGCATTTCAGGCCGTATTTTGAGGTGGCGTGAAGCCGAAGACTATTATTGGTTGGAATTATATGGCGAAGAGAGGATATGGATTTTTTTGATTATTGCATGAATCAGTATATAGTTGATGGGTGGTGTGGTGTTGGTGCACGGCGTTGATTTGTTTAGTTTTTTTTTTTGGATTTTTTCGTTGACCATTGCATTGGCACCTGACGTAACTTCCTCGAGTTTTGCAGATACTATATACGATATACAGCATGCAGAATAGGAAGTAATATAATACGCGTCAAGCTGAAAGCTCTTATTCGATGAGGTTATCATCCAACCCCAACTAAGCGAGAATGGAGCGAATATGGACGACAGCAAACTGAGAGCTAGCCACCGAGCGCAACACCACTAAAAAATAGCATAACAGCGTAACGGCAGAGCACCAAAATGACAAGAAATAGACCTATTTTGGAGAATGATGCAGCAGCATTGTTGTGGTCTCCAATCCAAGAGCGCATGACGATACGTCCAAGCCGAATCTAATCAGATTTACGCTCATCGGAGTATACATATGCGGTAATTACCGTCGAAAACTGTCTTTCGCCGTCGTTCTACACCGCTCAATCATTGTCAAGGTTATGTTGAAGGTTAGGTGACCTCTATTCCCTCTGGGCCCTGGGCCACTATCAAGCATTCCCACACCACACTCTGCACTTTGAAGCTACCTCTTTTGGGAAGATTTCAATGGTCAGCGACAGGCGAATCCTGATGATATCGGCAACGTCGTCCAGAAAGGGGCTTTTAAAGTTGGTTGTGAACCAACTTTAAGCTCTGGCCCGACGAATGGAGCAGCAGTAAAGCATAGAGCTTCGTTATTTTCTTTCAATCGGCGCCCATCGCAGAGTGGATTTAAGGACGCCTGTTGCGAGATGTCGAGTATAATGACAAACAGAAGTTCGAGTGCATATAGCAGCTCGTTACCGCGTTCTGCTGATGACAATTCTGCTGACGACAATGACAGTCATAATATTAATGCCGTCGAGCACCATGCGGATGCCGCGACCTTCTCGCCTGACTCGGCTAAATCCGAAGTTTACTCGCAAGCTCTGGCGAACGCGCGCGCTCTCTTTGCAACACAGACATTCTGGCCCAGCAACCTCGCCAATGCTGCTTCGCTCCTATGGCACGCCTTTGCGGCTCTGGAGAAACAGATCAATTGGGCCGGCTTCTACGTAAACTCGCCCGAGCGACCCGAGGACGGCGTACTCCTGCTTGGCCCATTTATGGGGAAAGTTGCGTGCCAAACCATCGCAATCGGCAAGGGTGTATGCGGCACTGCTGCGGCGAATAAAGCCACGGTGGTTGTGCCGGACGTGGAGAAGTTTCCGGGGCATATCGCTTGCGACGGCGAGACGAAGAGTGAAATTGTCGTACCACTTGTGGACGAGCATGGGCATGTTAGAGGCGTATTGGACATAGACTGCTTAGTTTTTGATGGGTTTGACGTCGTGGACGTGAAGTTTCTGGAGGAATTTGCAGAGCTTGTTGCTCACAGCTGTGATTGGTGAGACTTCAGTGATATCTGATGCATTTCATTCTTGCAATCTGTAAAAGAAAGACAAAACAGGGCATTATAACAAATTAAACACGCGAGGACAAACATATATGATTCACTTCCATTATTATATCGTTTGCGCCATCAAATCTAATCCGAAGCAAGACCACGAAGTCGAACCATCCCGTGCTTCGCAAATGATAAGCGGATTTGGAAACAAGCACTGTCTCAAAGTGAAATCACAAATCATTAGGTTTGTTTCTTCTGCTCTTGACTAGTATGAAACTGCTACTGGTGATCGGGGTGTTGTTGCGGTGACTGGTGCGTGTAATAGACCATCTCCATGGAACCCTCCGACGTAACGCCTTGTCCAGATGCAGAAAATACTCTTCGACCGGTGGCAGTGATGTTGGAGGCGGCTCCGTTCGCTATCATGTTTTGCTTCTTAACAAGTTTCGCATGATCTATTCGTTGACATAAGCAAACCAACCTTTGAAGCAGAAAATCGGGACTTGTTACTTACGCAGGCCACAGGCATTACACAAAGTTCGCGCGCCGTCAGGTCCACGACGCCACTCTGGTGTCTCCGCAATGCCGCATTGGTGACATCTGCTGGGCTGACTACCACGAACACGCTTCTTTGACGCTTGCGTTGAGATCAGTCCGGATTGCGAGGTAATACCATGGTACGGCAGACTGTCGCTGCTGGCACTACTCCCGCTGCTGGCACTACTCCCGCTACTGCTGCTGCTGCTACTGATGCTGCTGCTACTGATGCTGCTGCTACTGATGCTACTGCTGTTGCTGCTGCCACGGCCAATGGAAATGTTTGACGCGCTGATGCTAGAACTGCTGCCATTCATATATGGTTTATACCTCTCTTCAGTTTCGAGTTGATGCTGTGGGTGCTGTTGTTGCGCTTGGTACTGATGTTGTTCTTGTAGCTCTTGTCGCTGCTCATGTCGCTGCTGCTGATGTTGCTCGTGTTGCTGATTATGCAGTTGTAGTAGTCGTTGTTGTTCTTGCTGTTGTACGTCGGAGCCACCAAAGCTGATCTGAACGGGCTGCATCTCACTCCTTCCCTGGAATTCCTCCCTCTCTACCGCGTCCCTCCATGACTGCAAAAACCGAACATTTTCTTGAGCTCGACGCAAAATGTCATCGATCATCGATAGCGGTGGATTTGCCGGTAATTGAGGCGACTCTGAGCGCTGTCGTTGTTGACCAGGCGAAAATGACGAATGAGAACCATCACCTCCTGACGACTGCGTTGCCTTTGTTTCTCCGCCAGCTACTGGGGAACTTGCAGTTGTTGTATTAGAATCAGAAGTAAACGGTCCATTTCGCGCAATAAAATGGTATATATGTGAAGAATTTTCTTGAACACGGTCAAAAGTGCGACGGTACTCTGCCTTGCAGCGTGCGCGATCAACCGCCTCGGTATGGGGCATTCGAGGTATTAATATATCACGAAAAATCATGTTGTCTATAGGCATACTCCGCTGTGGTTGCTGTGGCTGCTGTGGTTGCTGTTGTTGCTGTGTATGTGGCTGATGATCCTGATACGTCGCCTGTGTCGTGCGATGTTGTACAATCTGATGTCGCGGTAGTGGCTGCGCAAGTAATGGAGACGAGTGCCGATTGCAAGTTACGGACTGCAGATCAATTGGTGGAGCCGACAACAGTATCCGAGGTTGATTCGGCCCGTCCGTCTGGGAAGCGCTGGACGGCAGAGCAGCATGGTTGTCGGCAGGTGCGCGGGGAAATGGCGAGAGAAGACCCGTTCGCGATGTGTCATTTCGCATATGAAGTTCATTGCCAGGTGCTGATACTGTCTGCCCAGCTGGCGATGTCGGCGCCTGGGCTGACGTTGTTGTCGCTGTTGTGGCCCAAGCCGAAGAATCAGAAGCTATGGGCTCCCAAGGCACCGAGCGCAGATGAGTCGAGTAAACCCGTTGTTGCGGAGGCGGCGGTAGTCTTTGCGTGTCGACCATTGGTGGACGGGAGAAGAAGGAAGATGAAGTTGGCAAGTGGCCATCTGCCGGATATGACACTGAACCAAACAACGGCAATGTCGTCCCCCTGCGATAAGCATCGCTACCACCCGGACTGGTCGGGTGTGACGTATCATATTTCGACGGGTCAGATATGGCCGGAGCAGACTTAAACGAGAGAGGCGGTAGTTGTAGGGCGGGATTGGTTGGACCAGACAGGAAAGGCGGAGTAGGCAGCGAGAGGGCTGACGATGCGCTTATTGGCGGCATGAGAGATGGTCTCCGCAGAAAGGAGTCGGCAGCGGAATTGCGGTTATTCATGCTTAGTATTGCAAAAGAAATCAGTGACCAAGACAGGCAAAGTGTGTCTATAGCGTGGGGGCGCGAGGACGTAGCGCAAAACCAAGAAGGCAAGCGAGGACTTGCACTGTGTCAAGAACAGACAATAGCGGGATTGCTCAAAAAAACCAAGCAGAATTGTCCTCGAAGGAAAGAGAAGTGAAGGTAGTGAAGAGTGTGGGGAATGTGGAAAGAGAGGGAACAAGACAGAATCCAGTGGCAGGCGGACAGTTAAGTATAACTAGTTACATCGCGGCTTACAACTGCGAATGCCGTCCTAGTCAATAACTTTGAATAGGTACCGAGAACGTCCGCTGAACGCGCGGAACAAGCGAAAACGCACCGGGCGACGAGTGACGTTCGATCTCAATGGGCGATTGCAGTCATTTTTGTCGTCTTGCACTAGCGTGCCACTAGCGCTGCCAAGTATTACCTGTGCAAAGTCTGTGTGTGCAACCCGCCCCGCATCCAGATGTCGCTCCTAGCGACAGTCAGCCAAATTCATACATACTTACATATATATAAGCAACCAGTCTTTGCTGATAAACATGGCTCCAATCTCCACCCCGTCGTGCTTACACTGGTATCATAGAAGAACGAGAACAGAGCCGCACGAACCTTCCTCCAAACTCTATCGTATTAGCTAGGCGAGCAAGGCAAGCAAAAACATTTTATCTTCTGAGGCCAAAAAACGTCTAACAAAAATGAGGGAACCATAGATACACAAAGCGAATAAGTGCTACGTGTAGCCAGGATTATACTGCACTCATTCTTTCAAACAGGTTCTCGATGCGTCGATCCATTTCACTTTTTCATTACGAGGAAATCAAACTGCCAATTCTTGTGGTTGAATTACCTGAGGTCTAACCAAAACTGCAAAGCGAAAACGTTAAACATACTGAAAAACAATAATCGGCGTGCCTCAACCTCAAAAAAATCCCAACCAGGATGATCGGGTCATTTGACTCCCGCCGCTCATATAACCTATGCAATGGCTTGAAACCATTATAAAAAATTGCTATTTTAATTGAGGTTTGCTGTTCATTCGTTAGCAATTTATGTAAAAGGAGAAGAGCTTTTTCGCAGTGTGCTCTGAGCCGGGTTAGCTTCAGCTACATAAAAACTCTATTGTACGCACAACTGCGACTCTGTGTCGCATGCGCCCGGATTGCAGTCGGCATTAACCGGCTTGGTATCGCATGTCTTCTACGATGTGCAATAATACCTCTCCACAACTGTCAGAGATCCACTCATCTAGCATAGCAAAGCACAATACTTGTCGAGATCGCGTTCTATTTACCGCACTGAGTCAATATATTCGAAGTTTCGTCACACACTCTTACCAATTCGTCTCTCTCGTTTGGCAGTTCATATCTGCGATCTAGTAAGCTCCAAGCTCCAAGCGGCTGACGAACTCTGCACTAGGTCAATATATGTTGTAATCACAGATACGCCTCGCTAAGATATTATTTCAGGTACCTTCAAGGAAGCGACGTGGAAACATTAGAACAATCAAATCAAGGCTTGAGAAACAATTCCAACCGGTCTCACATTGATACATGGACATTTCAAAATCGTACTACCATTGTCGCGCAGACCTTGAATGATATTGGCGAACTATCTTAAAGCAAAGTGCCTCTCATTTTTTCTTCGGAAGAAATTTTTTGCTCGCTAAACTTAGTTCAGACTAAGTGATGAGGTGGAAACTTTAACTAAATCAGACTATGGCGTTGGCGACCGTGGTTGAGCCAAGTCAGAAAAAATTTTCCCCACGTGGGAGAGAAAAAATTTGATGGCGCAGATACACTTTATGTTATGTTAGAGGCGCTTTGGGAATATACAGTTTTCAGACGGTTTTCAGACGGCCAACTTGTGATTCAAATCGTTTCAATTTGGAAACCGGGCGTTCTTGAGGTGGCTAGATTAGAAACATTAATGTTGGCGATAGCAGAATTAAGCAGAGTCAAAGCAACGCCGACACAAGAAGATTCGCTCAATCAGAAGAAGATATCGAAACGTGCTGATCGACAAGAAGGCGACCGACTACTGAGATTCGCATGGTCACGTCCCTGAGACGACTGTATCTTACATTACTCCTTCCTGTCTTCTTTTGGCTACGTACAGAGAGTGAGCGCGAGATTGATCTCTAGATCTGAGATCCTCATTTCTTAGCTTAGCTTACTCTAGAGATCTCTTCTTTCATGCGCTGTCATCGAGATATCTTTATTGGTACATGCCGCTATGATAACCTTATGCAATTCAGCAGTTTGACCTTTTTGTCGTGTTATAAAATGTTTAGCGCGTAAAGGACATATCTACCTTGCAGGTGCTAATTGTTTTGACTTCTCTACTATATGACAACTATGTATTTTTGATGATATTCTAGATTGTCATTTAAATGTGCAGTGATATCAGCCACAGTTATCATCGTAATTATAGTTATCGAGAAGAAGAGGCTGTACGAATATTCGCGAACGGCCATGTATTGCAATTACTGGATTGGTCAGTTGGGACATACGTACGCCGCAAATAAAAATTTCCGATTTAAAATACATTTGCTATACTTTCGTTATCAATCCAAGCTCCGTACAAAAAAAAACAATAAAACAATGATCATATATACAACTTGCTATTGATTTGAATTAAAATGCCATACATTGCAGAACTATGCTCGCCTGAATCTGACAGGAAGTCATTGCGGTACCTAGAGGGAAATGAGATCCGTTAGGAAGCACATGTCAATACAGAGTTTCGGCATCGGCGCGAATGAAAAATTTTCTGCACTGGCCCTCAAAACTATGCATCTCGTGAGTTGTGCACGCGTCCCGTGAGCGTTTTCTTTCGAACATCTCCGAAAACATTTTCAGGACTCAGACAGACTAAAAAGTCTTTAAATGAACTCTATGCATTAATGACACGACCACCAGGATCCGATTATAATAAATCTAAGAATCTACGTTAATTCAGCCTGTACAGGCTAATATTCATTGACCAATTATCTTAATATTCATTCCAATCGTGCATACATCTGTACTTCATGGACATGCCATGCCAATAAATGATGAGACAGCAAGAGGGGTTGGTTTTGTGGTCTTCGCCTTCGGTGTATTTTGTATCCAACCTGTCGCGCGATCAAGTCAAGAATCGAGCAAAAATTCTGTTTCATATCATATGTAGTAGCTGTTCGTCCTTTTACTTCTTTCCAGAATGCACAATTTGGCTGAGAAACTATTATAAAAATCATAATCGTCATGGGAACTTTTCCAAGTGAGGATTAATGACCTCCCCCAGATAGCATCGGCGGGATTGCCTCCCCCCAGACATGGTGTACCCACTTTAGTGACGGCTCTAGCGTGTCGCATTTTAGAGTTTGCATTAATCTTGACTTCACATTCTGAATCTCAATTCCTTTCTTCGGCAGCACAGATCTGCTCAATTAAATCAATATTTGGTCGGTTTGTTCAACGGCAGCATATATCTTGGATCTTCTTGTAGTGATCATCTAAACTCGCGAATGAGGTCAATCTTCTCAGGCGATATATTACAATAGGCACATTATAAAATGGAGAATTATCTTTCAGTGAGAGCTGGGCTCAAGTATTTACTTTGAGATCCACAAAAAGCTAAGGACCTGTCCCTCGTGATACATAGCATTCCAGCATTTGATCGAAATCTGTTCCCCGGACGACAGATCATTTTATACATGCCAAAGACTGGCGACAACACGAAGCCTTGTGAGAGAATTGAGTTTTTTTCTCTTTTCTCCGCTGTCGATATTGACTTGTGTCGACTGCATCTGCAAAAATTTTGCCCTCTCTTCCAAACGACACAAAAAAATTTTCTCTCCGCTTCTCGAACAAGTTTAGTAAGCGAGAAAATAACGTTTTTCGTTCATGCAAGGTTAGTTTCCGATACATCACCGTGCGTTTGTCAAGCATGCGGCTTGGCTGTGGAAAGGCCCCTGAAAAAAGTTTTATATGAGCGAAAGTAAATGAGTGCTTTTTCTTGACCGGCGGTGTCTTCTACCATCTAGAATAATAGTCTTTCCCCAGATTTGCTCTGGTTGGTTTCGGTAGTTCCGTTTCGTTAGATTTGAATTTGAAAAAAAAAACTCTATGCACAAGGGAAGCTTATCCTTGTGCGACCAGGACTTGATTCTGGGAAGTCTAGCGTCCTGGGTATATCTTGCAGTAATCTTGCATGCAGGAACTAGCGGTCCGCGTTGTCTGGAAAGTCAAATGGAACGCGAGACCAAAAATTTGCAATAATAGTTTTAATGAAATCAGACATTTGCTTGCCATTCGATTAATCCACAAGTAAATGCGCATGTTGCTATTACTTGTGGATCATAAACCTCTCTTGGTCTCCGCAACATCATTGTATTCATTTGCAGTTAAAGTCTTCAGACATTTATCAAAATTTTGCTTTAGCTAAATATGTCGGTTGTCTAAAATCAACATGTAGCAAGATACCTGACATGATCAGCTAACTATCTGCATCGCAATTCCCGTAAGTGGGCGAGCGAGACATGAGAGCAAACGCGAATCACGTGCGAGCTCTCAAAGGTCAGCTCGACCCACGCCTTAGCATTGTAAGCCTCCCTCACGCCAACTAAGAATCCGCTTGACCTATAAAACGCTCCGTTTAAATGGGAGCTAGGAAGGTTTTGGGCTAGGGACGCAGGAATACAACCCCGAAGAATCCTTTAGTAGGGTGAACTAGAGAGCAATTCCCCGATTAGGAAATAGGTCACCAAGGGCCAGGACTACTAGCTAGGGCACTCGGACCTTCCCCGAAGGCCCCAACACACGCTCGGCCGTTGGTTAATTTTCTTTTCACACCCGTAGACTTAGAAAAACGCCGGGAAGGGATAAATTACTTCTCACTTTCGGATTTTATTCTACAACCACGACTTACAATATATGCTTCAAGTACCTATTTTTATACACCAATTACCCGACAAACTATCTTCTCAAATCCGTCGTTCCACTGCACTTCGTGCTCCCTCTCCTGACGCCTCTAACACGTCCAGTACGCCTGACAATCCCAGTGGGCGGTGCTCAGGGACCCGCTCTCTCCCCGTGTCTCGCGGATCGATCCCCGTTCTGGCCTCGTCGGAGGCTGGACCATCGGATGAACGCTCGGCCGCCCGTCAGTGTTTACATTGCGATTAATCTTTATAATTGCAGGATAGAAAATAAGCAACAAATATTAGCGCAGCGTACGGTAGAATAGCGCAACGTACGATTGGGAAGTGTGATCGCGCGGCACTTTCTATCGTACATCTCTTTCGAAAATAGCGGCTTAGCCAATATTCAGATTGAGGTAGGATATATTTAGCAAAGGGTATACGGATACGGCGATTTCAATCCAACAGAAGACCTCCGGACTCTCCTTGAATATAATGATTTCACTATAGTTTCACGGAAATTCCTTATTTGCAACTGAGCGAGTTCCTACAAAGCCAAAAACGCAGAACAAACTTGTGGCAACCTTTTCCTTATTTTACAGATGCCCGCTACAACACCCTTACCCTTGTGATGGTTCAACGCAACTGCCTCTGAATTAAACTGGTTCAACCATTAACCTATCCATATGATCGGTTAACTAACTAGTTTATTGAAGTTATTACTACAAAAATACATCAGCGATACTCCCGATCTGTTAATAGTTTAGTTCACTTGTCTTGGAGATCTGGATTTGTATAGATACTGCTCACATGGTCAGGATCCCCACTATGCTTGGTCTTCGATCTCGCCATGGATCTGCAGTGAATACTCCTGCTCATAGCAGGACATCGTCTCCGCGGCGACCTGTGGATCCGGCATTGTTCTTGAATGTATACGTATTGAAAGTACGAAAGGCACCTCATAGTATAGCACTTGTTTTTTTTTTCCGATTCTAAGTTCTTTTATAGGCAAAAGATCTCGCGGCTCTTGACAAAAACGGGACCAGT
This sequence comes from Lipomyces sp. NRRL Y-27488, assembly GCA_030556275.1. NCBI lineage: Eukaryota > Fungi > Ascomycota > Lipomycetes > Lipomycetales > Lipomycetaceae > Lipomyces > Lipomyces sp. NRRL Y-27488. The sequence goes on along the minus strand of JAKTPS010000020.1, from coordinate 87,875 downwards.
GATCCGGTATGGCAGCCACTTCGTGCAAATATAATTGCAATTCTAGTCTGACATGACAATTAGTTTGCAGTCATCCTTCTGGACGATTTTAGAGGCGCCACACAATCTGTTCCAAAAAGTTTGGATCCAGAATGGAATGCGGTATTTCGAATTCCGCTATTCCCCGTGCGATCCGATCTCGTAATAGATGGCACTGTATGGGACAAAGATAGATTCCGGAAGGTTACTACTACTGACCATTATCTATTAATCACGGCATCATAGCTAATTATGTTACTCAGGAATACTTGGGCAACTTCGATATTTCCGTCCTGCAGCATTTTGCTAAGAGCGAAGAAAACATAGTGAGTGATGTCGAGGAAAATATGTGAGTTCACAAGTACTAGGTGACATACATGACGGAATTTAATATGACTATGAGATTCCAGCCCACGGTGGTATGATCTTTTTTCAGCCAAATCAAAGAAGTCGTATGTCAAGGGCTCCATACTTATTAAACTGGCCCTAACTGATCCCACGGATCCGAACGCTTCGAACGAGGTGATCTTATCGAAGTGGAAAGCTTTTAGTGAGCTTGCATCGCATACTGATGATTATTCGTCCGCTTCGGAAGAAGAGAGCGAAGAAGAGCCGTCCCAATCTGCAAAGAAGCCTGAGGCTGAAGTCAAGATTACCAAACAGCGGCTACGGCGAAGATTGAGAAAGAATGCTCCATACCAGCTTGGAATATCTGATTCGACTGCAGGCGTCGTTTTCCTAGAGATAGTCAAGGTCACAGACCTTCCGCCTGAGAGCAATGGTATTTTTATTTCTGGCCGATAAGAGAAGGCTTGCCGTTTTAACGTATTTCTAGTGACACGAATTGGCTTTGACATGGATCCGTTTGTGGTGGTATCCTTTGGCAAGACTGTTGTCCGTACCGGAGTTCAACGGCATAACCTCAACCCAGTCTACCATGAAAAATTTCTGTTCCCGATTCTTCGCCACGAAATGAAATATACTTTCAATTTCACTGTGATTGATCGAGATACTTTGTCAAACAATGACTTTGTCGCACGTGCGAATTTTGCTCTTCAAGAAATTGCAAATTTTGCGGCATTAGCTAACCCATCCAATGGTTTGTTTGACATTCCAACTCCGCTTCCGGAGGAGGCATATTCTGATCTGCCTAGCAATGTTAAGAAGGAACGCCCAATCTCGCGCTTGTCTCGACTTTCGGTTCCAAAAATGGCATCGAGTTCTGTGGCAGTCCGGGACCAATCTGCCGACATTCGTGCATCATCTCCAGATAATCAAGATCCTAACTTGGTTAGTTTCAACATTCCTTTAGTCATGAAAAATCAGGCTCGATGGGAACAAACAAAACATCCGGCGGTCCTGATTCGGGCCAAGTACGTACCATATGCAGCACTGCGTCAACATTTCTGGCGACATTTATTGCGGCAATTTGATCTTGACGATAGTGGCTTGATCTCTCGAATTGAACTTGCTGAGCTGTTTGAATATATTGGATCTACACTTCACAACTCTACTGTTGATAGTTTTTTTACGCGATTTGGAAAATCGATTGAAGAGGATCTTACATTTGACGAGGCTGTTATTTGTCTAGAAGATCAAATCAGTAAAAGTGCTCCTCATTCCTCTTCTTCATCGCAGATTGTGCTTGTTCCTTTGGCTTTACCACTCGAGTCCGAGCAGCATAGTGATGATACGACTGCGGAATCTTATCAGCTCGAACCCCCTATGAGCACTGCCACGGAAGATATTATCGATCAAGTGGACAAGGAGCTTAGTGCATATACGATGGACGAATTTCTCGACGACGCGATTGAAGGTTCTAAGATTGACTATCCTACGAGCGATAAATCGGTACCACAGTCGGAAATAGCATCAGGTGACTCAGAATCTAATTTGGAGTCATATTACGAGGAAGTAGAGGAGAAATCAGAGGAACGAGTAATCACGATTAAGGAGTGCCCGGTCTGCCATCAGCCAAGGCTTGACAAGAGATCTGATATCGATATAGTGACGCATCTGGCCACGTGCTCGAGTCAAGATTGGAAGAAGGCAGCACTTTCTTCAATTAGGCCTTACGTGACCTCCGACCAAGCGAGGCGCAAATGGGTTGGCAAAGTGAGTGGTGCCTTCCTGTCTCTTGACAATATAGTCTCATGAACCTGCATGTGCTAATGCGCTGTACTAGGTCGTTTCTAAAATTTCATACGGTGGATACAAACTCGGTGCAAATTCCGCGAATATTCTTGTGCAAGATCGAATAACCGGTTACATTTTCGAAGAACGAATGAGTATGTATCTCAGGCTCGGGATTCGGCTGTTATACAAAGGACTAAAGAGTCGTGAGATGGAAAGACGGCATAGTGAGTTTTATCTTTGATTATCATAATGTGTACAACGGGCCTCTAGCTAATTTATCCATAGTCCGCAAAGTATTGGAAAGTCTGAGTGTTAAACAAGGGCAGAAATACGATGACCCTCGGTCAGTCAAAGCAATTCAGCCGTTTATAGACTTCCATAAACTCGACATGACCCAAGTTTTAGAATCCGTGGATGCATTCAACAGGTAAGTTTGCGGTAGTTTGTACCAATGCCAGAGATACCGGCTAACATGCAGAATGTAGCTTTAACGAATTTTTCTACCGCAAACTGAAGCCCGGAGCTCGTCCTTGTGCAGCACCAGATAATCCCCATATCGTGACATCCGTGGCAGACTGCCGGAATGTGGTATTCCAAACAGTAGACGACGCGACACAGATATGGATTAAAGGCAAGGAATTTTCGATCTCAAGACTGTTTGGGGAGGCATATCCCAAGGAAGTCGAGAATTTCATCAATGGTTCTATGGGAATATTCAGATTAGCTCCACAGGACTATCACCGCTTTCACGTTCCCGTCGATGGGGTCATTGGGAAAGCGAAATCTATTACTGGCGCGTATTATACCGTTAACCCTATGGCTATTAGATCTGAGTAAGTCAGACCAGGCATGAGATTTAGCGCCCAAATGAAATACTAACAGTTAGGTTAGTTTGGACGTTTATGGTGAAAACGTCCGTGTTCTTGTCCCTATTGAATCCGATAATTTTGGGCTCGTTATGGTCGTGTGTATCGGTGCAATGATGGTCGGAAGCACCGTGATCACTCCAAAGGAAGGGCAGCGTGTTGCTCGTGCTGACGAGCTCGGTTTTTTTCAGTTTGGTGGGAGTACTCTACTCGTATTTTTCCAACAAGGTGTAATGCAGTGGGATTCTGACCTCGTGGCGAACTCACTAGAATCACTGGAAACACTGGTAAGTCAACATGAAATGTCGTATTGCACTTGGGCAAAAGAGACTGATTGAAATGGGATCGCGTCGTGCAGATACAAGTTGGAATGTCAGTTGGACATGCACCGAGTGTCCCCGAGTTCCTGTCGGCAGCACACGTGTCTCGTGAAACTTCAACAGAGGACGCGCGAAATGATGCGGAGCGGCGAGTTTCCGGGGGACCACTGCTGTACTAATGCGCGTTCAGTGCAGATGGAATCATATTGTCGAATATGCCAAATATATCGTTATCACGGCCTTGGTTATAAAAGAGCCGTATCAGTGTAATGTTCCTCACTCTCACTGTACTGCTTTCTCGCCTGCGCTTTGTTGTGGCATGTCTCCGCTCTAAATTGTGGTGATTTTGCTGCAATGGACGTGCAATTAAATTAACAATGAAACAATCAGAAAAGCAGATCCTGGCTGACAGCTCATCAGAATCAGAATAAAAATGCCTATTTTCTGCTCGAAATTTTTCATTATGAAGCGCGAAACATATATCTGACGGTTGCCGGAGCAACGAGAGGTCATAACAATCACACCCTAACCCTATCTGTAGATGTATCTGCGTTTTGCGAATGCGATGAACCTCATAGACAGGAGGATCGGTATTCTCCAGCAAACCAACAAATCTTGCCATTTCTTTTATATATTACTAAATTCCAGAGTGATCTGTTTGTTAGAGTACAGAGTCTGGAATTTAGGATCCGATAGGCCTATTCCGGACGAAGCAATAAGCAGTGACTTGCGTTGGGCCCTATTACTTCGAACACGACCTACACTGCAATACGAGGATATTGCTTCTTCTCAGGCGTTCTTTCTCGATGTTGCTTTGAATTGAAAGCAATTGCCAAACAAACCTGGGTTATTGTCGAAACGACTGACTTTTCTTCGAAGTGTTCGGCATTGGTCTGAATAACGCTCACAGGCTGCATTTTACTTGACTTTGACATCAGCGACTGTCATATATCTATACGTGTTACAAACCATGACAGTTAGAGGTACTTCAGTGGGCACAATCTCGACAACTGCAACAGTGGGAATATTGAAGTCAGCAATTAACTTTTCCAACGCGATGAGACCACTACCGCAATTGAATGGATCAACATCAAACAAGCGACGTGCGAAAGACGCGGCAGGTGTTGGCGGAATTAATGGAAATATTCTGGACGACGGCATGCGACGTGCCAAAGAGAACACTGCTGCTTCGGCGGCGACTACGACTTTACTCAACGTCGGCACCAAGCGGAGAAGAGCGGCTGCTGTGGTAGCTGAGACAAAAATATTGGAAAGCTCTCGGAAAGCAAGACGGCCCAGGAAGTCGACGTCAATGGAGGAGGACGATGGGTTTGTGTTTACACGAGTTCGGAATATTGTACCGTCGCCAGTGCAAGAGTCGCTACGATCGCCGAGTTTGCCGGATGGAGTGAAAGACGCACGTTACTCTCAATCATTGAACGATGTTCAGAAACATAATTCGAAGCGGCATGGAGTCTTTGATTCTCGACATGAATCTCCGGTACGGTTTGTAAGTGCGGATGGCAGAGATCGAGAAGATAATTTGTCGCCATCGACGAAGCTGTTTACTTTCGACTCAGTCCAGTCATCGTCTTTGATAGAAGAATCGAAATCAAAGACGACATTAGTATCACTACCTTTGAGCGACACCCCTGTGATCCGAAGAAATCAGCAACTGCGGCAACAAGGTGGCGGAGGACGGCGGAGTAGTCTGGGTATGAGAGGCAAGCGTGCCAGCTCTTTGAGTAAAGGTTTAATAGCCGTGCCTCACTCGGACATAGAGGCGAAGGAATTTTACAAGCACTTGGACTCAGATCTTCCGGACCCACATCGCATGAAGCAATTGCTTACGTGGTGTGCACACAGGAGCATGGACAATTTGGAGGACATTGGGAGGCGAACGAGTAATCAGTCACCGGCAGTGTCAATAGCCAGAGTGATTGAAGAAGAGCTGCTCAAAGAATTAACGGACGGAAAGATATCCACGAGTTGGTGGCACAGACCAGTAAGTCTGATTATTATTAGACTCGCTTTATTGACAAGATACTTACGCTAGTATTTTAGGATGACGATGAGTTTCCAAAGAAGCCAAATCCTTTAAACATAGCAAATACGGAAAAGATCGATGAATTTAAGACGCGATTGGATAGGTGCGATTTTCCACTGATATTTTCTGCGGATAAAAAAGCTAATGCCATGACTGTAGATTAAAGGCAGAGAGAAAGGCATGGCTGGATGTGGCATCCGACGTAAAGCCCATATTGCCTCCGTCCACAAATGTTGATGTATCGCTATTATTACCGAAGGAAGCCGCCTTTTTATCACGACATGAGAGCACTTCGACGACAGAAGAGGCAGAAGGTAAGGTGAATAAACTGCGTCGAGACATCGCGGAAGTGGAAGTCCAAATCGATTCTCTGCGGCATGATTTGCATACTGTTAATAATGTCTCATCGGCCGTAGCGAACTATGCAGAGCACATTCTGAAAGACGCTGCAAATTCTGTGGAATCGACGAATATGCAAGCGCAAAAGATTTCCGGGACGGATAGATTGGAGATGCACGATATTTTACGCACACTCTCGAAGGTTGACCGGTTATAGGCCATGGGTTAATTCACGTTGCTTTGTTTTTGTGTGCTTGTATGATATGGGGGGAGAGTTTCGGTGGGTGTACGATAACGATGATCGATTTGATTTCCGGGGTTTTGTCAATGGAGCAAATAATTTATTTAGAACTCGAATGTAGTTTATCTAATGAAGAGTATGGCAGGCAGAAACGTCTCCTTGTTTTCAAGCCAGATTCTTCACGTGACTACATAACACATTTTGGCCCCTGAATCGGCTGATTTATCAGAATTTTTCAATCACTTCAGATCCAGAAAGATTAAAAAAGATTGCGGGGCTGTAACCTGAACGTGTTAGTTATTTTTGTGCTTTTACTGCGTGTTGAATATGTGCCTGATTTCTAACGTGATTACTCTCTGTAGTTCTATGCTGCTACTTTCCTGAGCACAAAAAAAGGTCCGTCCATCATGTCGTCACATCACGTAACTTCACCAAGAGGCGAGGAAATCTCGTATGTGGTACGACTGAGCAATGTGCAACGACATGTTCGTATCATGTCAGCAGCCGACAAAGAGCGCGTATTGAACTATTTCCAAGCTGAGCGGTTCTTCGCATTTGGATGGGATGTATTCGTCGGATACCATGACATGAAGCCAGATCTTTTCGTTGCGGACAGCCAGGTCCAGCATTTTTTGGACGATATCAGGTCGCGAAGCGGAACTCGCATCGATCCGATTGCGATGGAGGATAGAGTTAACCCGAGATCCATTTCCGATATGAAAAGGGTTATGAAAACTGTGTCGACGACAGATTTCAAGCGCAAGATAAAAGACATGGCAGGAATAAGTTATGAGACGAATCCACGGAGCCTGCAGTCTACAGCAGATAGGCAAGTGGCAAAAGACGCTGCGGCAGCAAAACGCGAAGCAAAAAGGACGCTGGTTAAGGAAAACAGAGAGCAGATGCTGTCAAACATGCGCGCGTGGATAGAATCAAGATCTAAAGTACTAGTCGGCATAGACATTGAGGTCTACGAGAGGGACAGTTCGTGCATAACAGAGGTTGGGGTCGCTGTTTTGGATTTGAAGCAAAACAACGCCCCCGACGCGATGCCAGAGACAAGACATTTTCGAGTGAAGGAGTATTTGCATTTGAAAAACGGCAAGTTCGTGCGAGATGCCTCGGAGAATTTTGAATTTGGCAAGTCGGAAGTTATGACCCTTGCGGACTCGGCTAAAGAAGTTTCCAAAATTTTTGATCATTATGGGGAGAGTGCGGTTTTCGTAGGCCACGACGGGTCGAATGATATCAGATATTTGAAGAAAATGGGCGTACACTTACCACAAACCATAGACGTCGCCGATACCTCTGAACTTTGGAAACTGAAGTACGGCGAGAATTCGCAGTCGTCATTGGGAATGATGCTAATAGATCTTGGACTACAACCGTGGAGCTTGCACAATGCCGGAAATGACGCGTGCTACACGGTTCAGGCACTGATGCGCATCTGTACGGAAAAGCGGGACGAGAGACGGGAGGCTAGTTCGGTGTCGGCGTCGGCATCGGCATCTAACGACCAGATGGACGGTGCGTGAGTTTCTAGAAGTGCACATGTATTTATTTCTGGTTAGCAACAGCAGCTGAGATTCAGTGCACATGAAGCGGTCAAGCCAATGAGCACGGCGAGGGCGCGACATGATGCTGTGGGGATCCGTGGTTAGGGTCACGTCACGTGACTGCTTGGGGCACGTTTCGCAGCCCGGTGCCGATTGCGGCGCCGGCCTAAATTGACTCTGCAGCGCGTCTCTCCGACCCCACTCGCTCTTTTGCCTCCTCGAGGCCCTCGTCGTTCACCTTCGTGTCCAATCTTCTTTTGCTCTCGGGCATTCTGCTTTTTGCGTGCTCGCGACAGCGACATGGCTCAGTCCGCACTTTCCGCCGCGTTATCTGCTTATTCTGCAGCAGGCGTTGCTGCTCAATCGCGTCACGACGCGAGGATCCGCCGTTCCTCCTCGTCTTTGTCCCCGCGCATCACCGCCGCGGATAACCGCAAGAGCAACAATAGCAGCAGTGCCAGCAGTGACAGCGGTGGTGGTGCCGGCAGCATCCATGGGACCGGTCCTTTGGCGATGAAGTCGTCGTCCAGACGCAAGTCGGCGGCGCAATCTCCCGCCATGAGACCGGTCGGCGGCAATAGCTTTTCTGGTCGCGGCGGTCCTTTCTCTGGCTCGTCTTTCCGCGACATGCCAATTTCATCGAGCTTGTTTCGTTCGCCGTCGAATAACTCGAGCGTTCCGGTGTCACCGAATATGTTCCCATTCTCGCCGCCTCTGAGTGGCGTTCGTGTCTTGAGAGATAGACGCCGTCGAGGAAGCAGCGTGGTCACGACGACGGTTTTGAGTTCGTATGATGGCGAACTGATGTTTTCGTCGTCATTCGATGACTCGGCGATGATGATGGGTGAGGACGACGCAGAACTGGATATGGATAATATGGACGTTGACGATATGGATTTGGATTACCATAGTGACACTGACGAAGAAGACTGGCAGTCCGCCGGTGTCGAATCACTCCGCCGAAGTGACGGGTTTCATTTGATGAACAAAGAATCCGTGTCGTCGGTCTCGTCGGATTCATTCTTCTCCTCCCGCGCGTCTATTTCATCTGGGGGCACGGCGGACACGCGGGCGACGAGTGCATACTCGCAGTCAGTTCCTTCCGTCGCGCAGTTCAAGCCGGCGTACGCGTCGTTGGAGCATTCCTCGCAGCACTTCGGTTCGAGTGCCGGTATTGACAGAGAGGAGCGAGAAGTTGACGCGATCCAAGCACTGGTTCAGTTGCGGTCGTTGTAAATAGAACAGCCAGGTTCAGTTTTGTCTTTTTTGTGCTGGGATGGGACTTTATGCTGTTGACGTGCTATTTGGTCTTAAACTCTTCTTATCTTTGTGTTATGTCAAGGAATTAGGTGTAGGTATTTACATACGGGATTCACTTCAGATGTTTAGATCATCGCCTTTGTTTGTATTATATATCGCATTACATACCCGAGTAGTTTTTAAACAATAGTAATGTACGTTAGAGAGCGCGTTTGGATAGTTAGTCTAGTGTACAGAGGGCCATACTGTGGTCCCGTATTGAGAGCTAGAAGTGGGGAATTACGTCAGTCGTGTCGGTATTTTAGAACACGCTATTTCCAAGCATATCCCCCCACCTGCGACTCTAGTGTTGCACCAACTTCCTACCACGCTTTTCATATGCATAAGCCGACTGTATATTCCTTTATATAAGTGTTGGCATATGCTCTGATTTGTGCGTTAGGAGCTGTACGAGATGGTGGATCCGGCGAAGGAACGCGAGTATCCGATCATCCTCGACGAAAGCTTCGGAAAGCGTCGCACGTTGTCGGACGATCTCTTTGCGGTTCGATGTATGGCCTTTTTTTTATTTTGCGTAATACCTTACCAGTGGGATTAATGACGGTGACTGTCAAATATTTACTGCAGATTCGTTCAAGCCAGATTCCATTGATGTTAGCAAACCCGCCGTGCTGACGAGGTCCGAGTCCTCGCGCGCCGAGCCTGATTTTACTTTGGAGGTCCCTGGAACGGAGGTTTGTTTTGATAGTGACTCTGGCGTACGAGTGGTCTTGAGCGACTGACTAAGGCTGACCTCTGTGGGGTTCAGGATGGAAAAGCGTTCGCATTCACTGGACCTCATTCTGAGGCGAAAGACGTCGAGTGCCTACTAGTATACGATGAGGAAACCGAGGTAAATTTTTGTGCAGTTCTTTTTTTTGGTGTATGAGTCTCTTACCCGAATCTCCGCAGTCCTTTGTCTTGCGTCATTTATCAGGAATTATTCGATTACAGCCATCCCGATCTCTAACGAGCCATGCATCGGCCAAGTCATCAGCGTCTTCGTACTCGCCAGAGACTCAACTACAAGCTGCTCCGGTCAGAGTTTCCTCGCCAAGCGGTAATTCGTCTACAAAGATGGCGAGTGCGATGACAACAGGGACGACCTTCGACGACAAAGTCATCGAGTTTCCGGACTTTATCGACGACGATGCTCTGCCCGAGGGTCGAACTGGCAGCTCCTGGCAGAAGCAGAAACAGTCATCAACGAAGTTTGACAAATCATCGCCAGAACGACAGCACATCAGGGATGTGGACGAGAATAACGAAGGTATGGCTCCAACGCCGACAGCACCAAAGATCGTCCTGCCTACTAGACGACTTCCGGCATCTAGAAAGTCAGACGTTCCTACACAAAGCAATACCACAGCGACTGTAGATAATGACAAGTCGTCATCGTCCTCGGACGAAGAAGATATGTTGCATATGCAACATCCGCAACCAACGCCTGCAATTGCAGGAAGGAGACCAATTAGTTTACGAGGATATGCTGGTAGCGGGCGGGTTGAGGACGATATCGAGTCCAGCAGCGAGGAGGAGTAACAACGCTGTTGTTGTTGATGATGCTGACGACGATCTGGCTTTTTGGGCATTACGCGTCTCTCCGTGCAACATTATAGGACGTTTGCATTGGTTTTGTGATTTGAAATCGTTTTGGTTTAATGCGATTCCGGAGTTTCTTGCGTGTACTTATGGATCGGGCTAGTTAACTTGTAGTAATAGAATTGAGTAGCTCTTTCAAATGAACGGTATCTATTCAAAACAATAACGAATATCATAATTGCAAATTAACTCCTGCTGTCCTCCTGTTCGTCCCGGATGAAAACAATCTTGAATAATCCTCATTACTAAAAGCGGTTTACGGTGAAGGCAAATAAAGGTACCGAAATGGCATGTGGGGCAAAAAAACATTTAAGACAGTTGATCGTCCTTATTTTTTCGAAACCACATCCGTCGCTTGCTCTGCTCGACAAGTACGTCGACGACCTCAGCAGTGGCATTCTCTTCGATAACCTCTGCCTTTCGTCTCCAGCCTGCTTCCTTCCAGCTCTCAGTGCCGACGATAAGACCCGGATGGAAAATGGTGAGAAGGATGACGGCGAGAGCAATCATGCAGCCTTCGAGGATCATGAAGGTGACTTCTTGGTTAGCCAATTTGCCGTTGAACCCATCTGAAAGTTCGGCACAGCGGAATACACTTCGGACGAAAATGAAGATGGTTGAAAGAACGATAGCCCATAGAAAAAAAGAGAATCGCTTTGTAGACCTGAGCAGCGCAAACGAGGGGTTAAAAATATCGTTAGACTCGCCTTCTTTTTCTTCTTGGTCAGGGTCCTTGTCTTCGGTTGACGGCCGAGCCATTGTCCTTGACGCCTGGTTCTTAGCTCGCCGGACACGCCAAAAAAAATCCAGCCCTAGGATACCAAAGATGATGAGCGCGACCACTTGCCACGCAAGGCCGGCGATCATGATATTCTTGCCGGTATTCACGGTCGAAGCGTCGTTTCCGGTGGAGGCAATAGCACCACCGCAGGCCTGCAAAATCAACGCAACGAAATCGAATGTGATAAAGAGATAAGTATACACCTGTGGTTTAAATCGTGCGAGTGCTGTTGAGTATATGGTGATAATGCGAGAAAGAGTGAGATAAATTGACGCCGACAGGAAAGCCGGGGCGATGGTCAAGCAAACAAGATACCTGCATGTAGTAACCATTTAGAAACTGAATATAACCGTTCAAACTAAAGTTACACTGACATGATATAGTAATTCTGAGAGAACATCTGATAGTGCATGCCAATTCTGGCGCCGTATCCGATTGCTTCCAAAACTAGGCCGCCAAACATACCGTATAGAAAACCCCATGTTTTATAGCGAATACCGAAGGCCATTTGAATACCCAGCAAAAGAAGAAACAAGCCAACGTAAAATGCGTTTCCCGCGATGCTAGGATAGTAAGAGGTATTGGCAAGTAGAACACCGTCCAGTACAATAGGACATGTTGCGTCTGTACAAAGACTGCTATCAGCCAAAAGAGTCTGGTTAAAAGTCTCGAGTGTATAGTTGCTGAAGTCTGGAGTCATGATTGCGGCAGAGAACTAGGTGGGTGAGATATCCAAGCAGCGAGTACAGAGAAGCGCGGTTGGAGCAGCGCACACCGAACCAATCTCATAGGGTATTTATGTATTGGATATCAGAGATCAAAAATATACGAGTGCCATCCAGCTACTGCCAAGCACTGACCCTGCTCACGAATCGCAGCAATGAATGGTCTATGCTATTCATAGACGATGATAATATGGAACGGCCGCATGGCCGCTCAGAGTGTAGTAGCTCGCATTACTTTCCAGCACTAGCAAACTAACCGAGAATGCGAGAATCGCAGCTTTGACAGTAAATAGTCCCCGGCCACGATAGCGAGCGCCGCACAGACAGAACAATCCAACGCTCAGCCTCGAGCTCTGTCAGCATGACGCGTCTCAGACACAAAATACAAGGCACGAACGATTCGAATGCGTTCACTGAGAATTAAAGACCGGAATCGTATTTGTCCGACGTCCGTCATCCGGTGGTAGCAAAGCCGCCACAGCCTCACACAATGGATAATTGGGCCAGCCACGTAAAGCGCCACATGTTTGATACGCCGTGCCAAATACAGGATGATGTCACTGCCATTCTACGAAATGATGTTTACTGTACTATATCCAGCAAATATGTACGCATTCCTGTACTGTACTTTATTCGTACATAAATACTGTATGTCTATAGTCTATACTGTACTGCGTCGAGTTGTACGATAAGGGTTGGGCGCCATCAGGAGTAGGACGAGCGAGCGGGTTAGGGCCTGCAGAGCGCAAGGTTCGCGTTTCCGGAAAAGAAAACCTCTGCTTGCGCTCGACCTTCCCACTTTCCAGGCATGCTCCAGGCAGTCTGTGGCATCCATAGCAAAGCACGTTTTAAGTGGCCTTTTCTGGCCGTAGCATTCGAGGGAATAGGAGTGCCTAGCAGAAGGTATACAAGGGCAAGCAAAAGAACCGGCGGATCGGTACAAGGGCCGTGTTTTGCTTGCATGCTTCTGTTTAGACGGCGACACGCGGCTCGTTTGTTTACACTCTGTCGTCTCCCCAACAACAGTACCGTCAACAACAGACGCGTGGGTCTCTTCGCCCTTCCAACGCCGCAAGTACTGCAAGCCCCTCCTTTTACGCGCACCGGTCTTTTTCACTCCTCCGCGTCTGATCTTGCTCGCTCGATCGATAAAGCAATGGGTCCCGCTCGGGGAGAAGTCATCTCCCTCTTCTCCGATGAAGACGATGATTTGGCTCGCGACGATGATTTTTCGCCAGTGGCTACGGTTAGTCTGAATTGCGATCTGCCATCGGATTCTTTCTCTGCGAAACTAACGTCTTTTTCGTCCGTCCTAAGAAAGCAGCAGCTCCGCGCCGTGCAGCCGCCGTAGCGTCTAGGAAGCGCGTCTTGGACGACTCGTCTGACGTTTTCGATTTCACAATTGACGACGATGACGACGACGGTGACTTTGCAATGACACCACCAAAGAAGGTCAAGGTCGCGGCCGTGTCGACCAAGAAAGATGCAACCGAAAAGAAGGCTGCTGCGAAGCCAAAGACTACGGCTGGCAAAGCGCCAGCAAAAAAGAAGGCTACCGAAAACGCGCCTGTCCCGAAGAAAGCTCCCAGCAAATCAAAAATATCGACTGCAAAGACAACTGCATCTGCAAAGGCGAGATTAGCCGCAACACCTCTTGCGGAGATTGAGAACGATGTCGATTTCTCTTCTCCTGTCTTGGCCAAGAGCTCTTTTGTCGACTCTGATGACTTTGAGTCACCCCTGTCGCCCCCTCCACCCCCTCCGACATCCATTCCCACCAAAGACGCTTCGAAGTCGAAAAGTAGCAGTGAAACATACCAGAAGGTGCTATTTTCTCAATTGTCTCGTGTCGTGTGTGCTACTGACTTGCCTGCCAGCTTACTCAACTTGAGCATATTCTGAAACGTCCTGATACGGTAAGTGCGCTAGAGCAACTCATATCACAAGCATTAGCTTACGTGTATAGTATGTTGGCTCGGTTGAGTACACCGAGAGAATGATGTGGTCTTTCGACAGCGATTCGAAGTCGATGGTGTACAAGTATGTTTCCTTCCGAAATATTGCACGCAGTGGGCATATAACTGACATTCTGCAGATCCATTCGGTTTGTTCCTGGCATCTACAAGATATTTGACGAAATACTCGTAAATGCTGCTGACAACAAAATCCGAGATCCCAAGATGGATACCCTCAAGGTTTCCATTAACAAAGAATCAAACCAGGTTGTCATATTCAACAACGGCAGAGGCATACCCATAGAAATGCACGAGAAAGAAAAAATCTATATCCCCGAGTTGATTTTCGGTAATCTGTTAACCTCCAGTAATTACGACGATGACGAAAAGAAAGTTACCGGTGGTCGAAATGGTTATGGTGCGAAACTTTGCAACATATTCTCGACCGAGTTCATATTGGAGACGGCAGATAAGATAAGCGGAAAGAAATACAAACAAGTGTGGAATCAGAATATGAGCAAAGTCGGCAAGCCAAAAATTACAGAGAATACGAAAGGTGAAGAGTATACACGAGTCAGCTTTAAGCCAGACTTAAAGCTATTTGGAATGCAAGAGCTGGACAATGATCTGTATGCCATAATGCTTAGACGAGTGTACGATCTTGCGGGTACGGTTCGAAATGTGAAGGTATATCTCAATAGCGAGCGTCTCAAAATCGCTGGGTTCAAGCAGTATATGGAAATGTATGTGAAAGCACTTACCGAGAACACAGACGTCAAAGAAGAAGATGCCGTCAAGCCAGAGGATTCCGATGAGGAGTATGAGGAAGTCAAGCCTGTTATTACCGTACCAAAGGAGAAAGTCAAAACGGTGATTATCACCGAAACGATTAACGACCGCTGGGAGATTGGCTTTGCCGTGTCAGATGGCAACTTCAATCAAGTGTCGTTTGTGAATTCCATCGCGACGACATCAGGAGGTACACATGTCAACTACGTGTGCGAGCAGATCGTCACAAAGCTCACCGAAACGCTCAAGAAAAAGTCGAAGTCCGGAAATGTGAAGCCGCAACAGATTCGAAATAACATGTTTTTGTTCGTCAACTGTCTAATCGAAAATCCTGCATTCACGTCCCAAACGAAGGAGCAACTGACAACGAGGTCGACTGCGTTTGGGTCTAAGTGTATTCTTACAGACGAATTCTTGAAAAAAATCTTGCGCACGGACATCCTCGGTAATATTATGGATATCGCGGCGCAAAATGCGGATAAGCAGTTGAAAAAGACGGACGGATCAAAGCGCAATCGCATTACCGGACTTGTTAAGCTTGATGACGCGAACAAGGCGGGAACTCGCGAGGGCCACAAGTGTACACTGATCCTGACAGAAGGTGACTCTGCCAAGGCTCTCGCTGTTGCCGGCTTGAGTGTCGTGGGACGAGATTACTACGGAGGTACGAACATATGCTAAAGGGACCGAATACACAAATGCTAATCCGATTTATCTTTAGTATTCCCACTTCGAGGAAAGTTGCTGAACGTTCGGGAAGCATCTCATGATCAGATAATGAAGAATGCTGAAATTCAGGCTATAAAGCAAATTATGGGGCTGCAGCACAAGAAGCACTACACAAGCACTAAAGATTTGCGCTACGGTCATCTTATGATTTTCACTGATCAAGATCACGACGGTAGTCATATCAAAGGCCTCTTGATCAACTTTCTAGATTCAACCTTCCCTGGCTTGTTAGATATACCCGGCTTTTTGATTGAGTTTATTACGCCCATTGTGAAAGTTACCATTACCAAGGGAAAGAAGGAAACTGTAATTCCTTTTTACACAATGCCGGAATACGAGTTTTGGAAGGAGACTGACGGCAAGACTTGCACTTGGAGACACAAGTACTATAAGGTATGTGCTATGGTTGTCTTTATAACCATAGAAGCTGATCTAATCGGGTGCAGGGTCTTGGTACGTCCACACCAGCAGAGGGTCGGGAGTATTTCAAGCAGCTTGACCGTCACTTGAAGGAGTTCCATGTAATGAAGGACGAGGATCGTCTCGCTATCGATCTCGCTTTTTCGAAGAAGAAGGCCGACGAGCGCAAAGAATGGCTCCGAAACCTTGAACCGGACACTTATTTGGATCCTACTCTGAAAAAGATTCCAGTAACGGATTTCGTCAACAAGGAGCTTATTCTATTCAGTGCAGCTGATAACGTGCGGTCTATCCCGTCCGTAATTGATGGATTGAAGCCGGGTCAGCGCAAGGTGCTGTTCAGTTGCTTTAAGCGTAACTTAAAGGCAGGAATTCGAGTTGCCCAGTTGGTAGGATATGTTTCGGAACAGTCTGCATACCATCACGGCGAACAATCGCTAGTGCAAACAATTGTCAGCATGGCGCAGGACTTTGTGGGCAGTAACAATCTAAACCTGCTACTTCCAAAGGGTATATTTGGTACGCGTGCTGCAGGTGGCAAGGATGCTTCAGCAGCCAGGTATATCTTTACAGAGCTGAATCCACTGACACGAAAGGTGTTCGTTTCTGACGACGAACCGGTGCTACATTATCTTACGGATGATGACAAGAAGATTGAACCAGAATGGTATATGCCGATTTTGCCAATGATTCTCGTGAACGGCGCTGACGGCATCGGTACTGGATGGAGCACGTCGATTCCGAATTATAATCCGATCGATATTGTTTCCAACATTCGACGGATGATGAAGAACGAAGAAGTGGTACCCATGGACCCTTGGTATCGTGGCTGGCACGGAACGATTGAGCCGATGGGTTCTGATAAGTACAAAGTGTCTGGGATTATCAAGCAAGTGGATGCATCAACGTTGGAGATAACCGAGTTGCCGATTCGACAATGGACGGTGACGATGAAGGAGTTTTTGCTGGCTGGAATGGCGGGCACCGAAAAGACTAGGCCGTGGATTAAGGATATGACTGAACAGCATAAGATGGATATCAAATTTGTAGTTCAGCTGACGGAAGAAGAGATGCAGAAGGCTTTGAGCGAGGGATTATTGAACAAGTTTAAGCTCGTGAGCAGTATCAGTATGAACAATATGGTTGCGTTTGACCCGTCAGGCCGTGTTCGAAAGTACGAAAACGTGGAGGAGATTCTAAAAGATTTCTACTATGTTCGATTGGATTATTACCAGCGTCGAAAGGACCATCTTGCGAATATGTTCACTGAGCAATTAGAGAAGTTGACTAGTCAGGCGCGTTTCGTGAAGTTAATCATTGACAAAAAGTTGGTTGTTTCAAATCGAAAGCGCGTTGAGCTGGTTGCGGAATTGAAGAAATTGAAGTTTCCTCCGATTTCCAAAAAGAGGACCAACGGTTCACTGGATGACGACGAGCCTACTACTGCTGCGACAGAGGAGTCAGACGAAGATGACAGTGGGAATCTGGATATATCTTCCTATGACTACTTACTCGGCGTAAGTTGCATTCTGTCTTTCTAGAAGGCGGACGTGTGAGCTAATTACAAAACATATCTAGATGCCAATTTGGTCGTTGACCCGTGAGCGTTACGAGAGGCTTCTCAAGGAACGCGATGGGAAGGAAGGCGAGCTGAACACTCTGCTGAAGAAGAGCGCGAAGGACATTTGGAGCTACGACCTGGATGAGTTTGAGAAGGGATGGGCACAGTCTCTGGAGGCGTACAAGTCCGCGCGTCCGTCTTAGAAGGAGTATCTAAATTTGCAGTATATTTGCGGTATATGTGTTTCCTGATTGTATATTCTATTCTTATATCATAGCATTTGTTAAATCGCATAAATGTGTCTCGCAATAAAAAATGAGCTTGACGATATATTCCATATCCTAACCGTGACGATATCAACCCTAATACAATTAAGGGTGGCGGGTTCACCTCCAGGGTTGGGGTTAAGTTTGTTTACCATGTTTGTTTTCCTTGATATCCAACGGGGAAAGTCAAATACAATCTTCACTCGTTTTTCTCTGCACATTGCGAGTGTCCCTCTCGGTGCCCACTTGCTCGCCTTCCCGGCGTGAGATCCCGTCTGATTTATTTAGTTTTACTGTTGCGGCGCTTGGTTAGTTCCGGTGTGATATTATTTCCTTGGTGCTCTCAATTTCTTTGACAACGCGTTGCGATATCTATACGCACATCTCCGACACCCTTCGCATCCAGATCGCCTGAGCGCATTTGACCACATACGTACGGAGGCCTAGTTTGATATTAGGAGACTGATTTCCGGTTATATCTGGTTTATCGGAGCGATTAGACAAGTGTGGTAGAGGAAAACCAGACTCTTCGGTTGTGAAGTAAGCATTTTTTTTTCTGTTTGCATATTACCCTCGTACGATTCGCCGACGCTTTGTGAACGTACTTGAATTATTTTGCTATGGAACTTGTAAAGCTGTTGTGTGTCTGTACTTATTAATTGTAGATCATGTCGTCTCCGCTCAAGCGACAACGGCACAACCATAGACAGCTCGACATGTCGGAGTCCGCAATGTCGCCAACTGACAAGCGTTCTTCCAAAAAGCGAAAGGTATGCCGTGTTTCATTCTATGCGCATTAACAGTACCGTCGACAAAACTAACAAGGCAACAGTCCGTAATTGAAGATGCTCCTCCGCCAGACAACCTGAACGTCATTATCCAGAACCTCAATATGCCGCAGCACAGAGTGCAGGTGGCTGTGGACTACGCGAATGACATTTCGGCATCGAACGCGGACGTGCGCGCGTACGCGAAGCTGGCGGGATCGACGTGGACGTACTACGTCCGCGCGCTTCGCGTCACCATCGGACGGTTTTCTGAGCCAGCGCAGGGGCAAGAGGTCGAGCCCATCGACATCGATCTTGGGCCTACGAAGGTCGTGAGTCGGAAGCATGCAGTCGTTCGGTATGATTTGCATTCGCGAAATTGGGTCATCGCAGTCATCGGCCGGAATGGCGTCAAGATCGACGGCGCGACATATAAGGATGGCAAGACGGCGGAGTTGCATAGTGGAAGTATACTTGACATCGGCGGCGTGCAAATGATGTTTGTATTGCCTGACCAAGTGCCGACCGAGATAGACAATGAGCAGACGGAGGCGCCACAGGACTACGACGAGTCAGAGATGATTACGTCGACTCTGCCGATGCAGAATTCGTCGGTCGCATATCCAAAGGGTGTGGCCATTATAACTAAACCGCAGGTGCGCGGAGTAGAGACAATTGATAATACCTACAATGACCTGAGCCTGGATGAAGCGAAGGATATAAAGCCACCGTACAGTTATGCAACCATGATATCGCAAGCAATATTGTCTAGTCGCGACGGAAAGTTGACACTTGCGGCCATATACTCGTGGATATCGGATCATTATTCGTTTTATCGGCATGCCAAGACCGGCTGGCAAAATTCTATTCGTCACAATCTTTCGCTAAGTAAAGCATTCCAGAAGGTTCCCCGTGCAACGGATGAGCCGGGCAAAGGCATGAAGTGGCAGATCAACCCCGATTTCCGCGACGAGTATATTAAGAAATTGCAAGATAAAGAGCTTTCGCGACGACGGGGCGCGGCGATGTTTCACGCGTCGCATGCCGCACATTCCATGACCAGCAGCAGTCAGATGGGAATGCTGTCGTCGTCATATGGAACGCCGCCGAGGCAGACACCTGGTAAAGACATTGCACTTTTCGATTCCTCGGGTACGTCGTTGCCACCGCCTCACGGCCTGGCTGTTAGTGACATTAGGAAGATGAAGAACTTTGTCTCTGATGATGACGTTGAAGATGATGAGTTAGGACTGACGACGAGTTTAAGAAACAAGAGCTCTTTCCACCCCTCGGGGTCGATCACACCGTCGCCCAATCGCACGAATATGAATACCCTCTTGGGCTATACGCCGGAGAGGTTGAGCAACGCTAATCGTCCCGACTTAAACATGCCGGGCAGACACCCAATGCACGCGGCAGCTGGCGTCCTTCCAGCACCATCACTAGTACCGTCGACGGGGAGTCCAATTTCGCTTGGATTACGAAATGCCAATGTTGGTAACAACGCCATGAAAACGCCGGTGGTTGCGCGTCAGGGGGACGCGCTGGCGCTGGGCCCGCCGTCGTCCGCCCTGCAGGGTCTGCCGTCGTCGTACATGCCGAACAGTTCTCCGGCGCCGTTTTGGAAGTTTATGCAGCTGTCATCGACGCCGGCCAAGCCGTCTGAATTTTCGCCGTCGAAATACTCGAGTCCGCCGGTTATAAACAGCGATGGTATGGGGAACGGTAATCTCTCGGCGCAGATGCATCCGCGGTTTGCCCAACAACAGCAACAGCAGGTGCAGCAGCAGCCTGTGCCGAATGCGCGCCAGCAACAGCAACAGCAACAACAGTTGCAGCAGCAACAGCAACTACAACAACAACAATTACAACAACAGAGTGAGCAGACTCAGCAACAGCTGAGTACAAATCAGCGGCCGTCGTCGCATGTCGGCGGCAGCAGCGGGTCTGCCATGTTTGAGGCGGTTGTTGCGGTAGCATCAGCTACTCCCGCGCCGCAAATCCCAGCAGCACCAGCAGAGGACAACGGGCTGGGTGATTTGCAGGGCGTGGATTTGACTAGGTGAGGCTGAAATACAAATCCCTTCAGATGGTGCATGCTAATTGACACGTATCTAGAGGGTTTAAACAGATTGGCAAATGGAGGGGCGGAAACTCGAGTGGTGAAGGCGTTGAATCGTAATACCTTTTTTTTTCTTTTCGTTCCATGGATGGAGATGATGACGCTTGATGAAGACTTCTTGGTCTTCCTTTTTTTTCGCTTTTATTTTTCATTTGTGATGGTGTTTTTTGACAATTTGGTTGCTCTTCTTTATTCTTTTGTTATGTATATTATTTCGGAATTTTCCGTGTTCATTTGCCAGTGCGGTTTTGAGGTTTCGTGGCTTTTTACTCGCTTTCGCTTTTGCGGACTGTATTTTCTTGTACCATATGAAAGATTGCATTCTTTATTTATTTACCAAATGCTTATTACTGTATATGCTAGAGGGGGCCGCTTAGTTAAATTGAAGCTGTGAAATAATGAAATGCAGCAGGTTGTGTGTATAACAATGCCCCCGAGTCGTCCCAAAAATGATGCATGTAATCGACAAAAAGAACAGATGAAATGGTGCTAGATGCGCGGAGGAAAGCGTTGACGGAATTTTTTACCGAACCTGACAAAGAAGAAGCTCATGGTCGTACAGATAAAGATGGCAAGAAATCCGAGTAAGGAGTAGGCCCACGCGTAATCAAGCCGCTGGATCATGCTCGGGACGGCCAGAGGAATGAGGGCAGCGGCGGTGGAGCGGACGAGGTTGAGCGCCGCGGCGGCGCTGGCGGCAGCGCCGAAGGGGGAGTAGAGCTCGATGAGGTAGGCCTGGATGGGAATCAGAGAAGAGATGATGCCGGCGCCCATGGGGAAGAGGGAGAGAATGAGCGGGAACCAGTGGATGTGGTTCTGGACGCCCCAGCCGTACCAGAACAGGCTGGCGGGAATGAAGACCGAGCCGACGATAAGTGGGCCGAGGCGATACTCGGGCTCGCGGACGTTGTTGTTGCGGCGAGTGAGATAGAACACCAACTTGTCGTTGGTCCCGCCGACGGTGAGGACGGCGGTCAACGTGCCCAGGCCGACGGGGAGGAAGCCGAGGCCGGCCATCTCGACGGACCAGTTGTACCGCTCGCGGAGTACGGGGGTGAGGGTGGTGAAGAACACGTAGAGGTACGAATAAGCGATGGTCATGTAGAGCGCCATGAGCATGACGACGGGAGAGATGCACAGGAGCCGGACGGCGCGGGAGAGCCCGAGGATGAGTTTGCGGGCGGGCGAGAGCGGGGGCAGGCGAGCGTCGATGACGGACACGAGCTGCTTCTCGCCGGGCTCGCGGGTCTTCATGAGGCGCGCAGTCTTGCGCCGAAGCAAGACGCTGGGGTTAGACTCTTGCACGATGGCGGTGAGCAGACAGGCCATGACAAAGGCCAGGCACTCAATGACGCGGAAGGACCAGCGCCAGCCAGCGCGCTGGGAGATAAATCCGCCGACGATGGGGCCGATGGTCGGGCCCATGATGGGACCCAGCATGTACATCGCGGTCGCGCGCCCGGTCTCTTCTTTGCGGTATATGTCGGAGATGATGCCGGCACCGAGGACCAAACCGGCGCACCCAGCGATGCCGGACAGGGCGCGGAAGACGAGGAACATTGCCACGGACGTGGCCTCAGAGCAGCCAATGTTGAGAATGGCAAGCAGCATGGTCGAGCTCGCCATCACGTACTTGCGGCCGTATAGCTCGGACAGGGGCGCGTGGAGGAGCGGACCCCAGCCGAACCCGAGCACGTAGGCGGACACGGTGAACTGCATGACGACCGCGTCCGTGATGCCGAACTCGGCCGCCATGAGAGACTGGCCGGGCGCGAACAAGGTCGAAACGGTGGGGACGACGAACGCGGTCGAGAGCATGATCAGCATTACGCGGAGCTTGGTCCGCGGCGGCCAGTTCTTTGGGTTCTCTGGGTCGGTCGGGCCGTCCCAGCCGATGAGGCCCTCCGACCAGTCGGTGAAGTCATTGGACTCCGCGTGCGCGTGCGATACTGGCGGAGACGTTGAGCCGTGTTTCTCGATGTCGTCGGACGAGAACGCGACGTCGTCGTCGTCGTCGTCGTCGTCGGGCGTCACTGTCGCACGCGCGGGCTGTTTTGGCGGAGACGACGCAGGGAGTGCGACGGGGTTGCCGGCGAGCATGCCTTCCGAGAGCGAGTCGTGCGAGGTGCGCGAACCGTGGGGTTCAAGCCCGGTCGGGGCAGGGAGGGCAGGCATGCTGGTGCTGATGCTGATGATGTAGGAGACGACAGCAAACAGCTAGTTGATTGTCCACGAGTGGCCGTCGCAGGCAACAAGAGATTGCTTTCGCTGAGCAGCAGTGAGTAGAGCAGAACAGAACAGAGCAGAACAGAACAGAACAGAACAGGAGCAGGAGCAGGAGGAACAGAGCAGCGGCATGATGAGGACCTCTGCACGCGACCATCGCCACTTTGTGCTGGTGCCATTCCGCCCTCGTGGGGATGGTCCTAACCGGGCTCGTTTCGTGCCTTGTTCGGCATCGCGATGTTCGTCCCGTCGCCGTCGCCGGCTCGGGCCGACCCTCGAGTTTTTTGCTGCTTTCAGTGCAGAATGAAAGCTTTCCGACGGATATAGCCGCCCCTGGCCCGGAAAAGCATGGCGGGAAAACCACTAACCCCGAGCTCCGGCGGGTCATGCCAGACGCGCACTGCCCGTGACGGCGCGCACGCGGTGACGTAGTGGCTGCCTGCGGCTTGCGGCTCGCTTGCGCCGAGGCTGACTTCACGAACGGGCAATCAAATCATCAACTTCTCCCGACATATATCCCATACACACCCACCGACACGTTTCAATTCACTCCAGATCTCGAACGCAGCCATGTCTGGCCAACTGCCTCTTAAGGTCAAGAAATTTGAGCGCCTCGGCACGCTCACCGAGTGTTCGTTCCCCCACTCAGCCCCCTTGTTCCGAACATGGATCCGCCGATCCGCAGATCCCGCTAACACCCGTCGCAGCGAACGGCGTCAAGTACACGCGCGATATCGGGTGCTCGACGACGTTCAATGGTGTTCCGATTATTCTCTTTGGCGACACGTTTACCTTCAACTCGCGTGGCCAGATGAACGACCTCAAGACGTCGACCGCGGCGTTCGGTGACCCCCGCAACCCGACGCGCACGACGTACTGGAAGCCGGACAGGGAGGGCAAGCCGCCCCAGTTCGTGCCGTTCACGGGCGAGGAGTGGGAATTTAACAAGCAGCACATGTCCGGTGGCAAGAAGCGGTACTATCTCTGGTCCTTCTCGCGGATCGCCGAGATCAGTCCTGGAAGGTGCGTTCGAAGTTGGCGGCCGTGTCTGTTAAGTCAGTGCTGACATGTTACGACCCAGGGGGTGGCTGTTTTTCACAAAGGGCAGAACGGAAAACCAGAATATGGGTAGTAACCTCCGCTATGGCGTGCAGGTTGCAGAAGTCCAAATGGGAAATGACGGCATCCCTGTCGTTCGTCGCCTCATGAACGAGCCGCTCTTCGAGAAGGTGAGTCTGGGTATACGTGTGCAGTGCATAGTTCACCGTCTGATAATCCAATCAAGGACACTGTGCTGTGGGGCTCTTTCGAGGCCCTTGTTGTGAACGAGTGGGTATACCTCTACGGCGAGTCTCGCGGCCATGTGCACGTCGCCCGCTTTCCCCGCAATGCATCGCCGGTAGACAAGTCCCAGTACCAGTACTTCACAAAATCCAAGACCTGGGCGCGCGACTACGGCAACAACCCGGAAAACCTGGCGGACCTGTTCTGGAAGCTCCAGTCTGGCACGGTGTTTTACTCGGACTTTTACCACTGCTTCGTACTCGTCGGCTGCACGATGTGGGCCGACAACAAGATCATTATGCGGTCCGCGCCAAGCCCCGAGGGGCCGTGGACCGGCGACGCACTTCTGCAGCAGCTGTATAAGCCCGTGTCCGGCTTCAATTACTGCATGAACGCCCATCCGTGGGCATTTCCCGAATCCCGCGGCGGCGAGCTGTTGGTGTCCTGGACCGACCAGCATACCGGCGTGATCGAGCTCGCCAAGGTTACATGGAACGGATATGAAGGTACGTCTTATCCATTTCCTCCTCAGGGTGGCTACGGTGGCGGCGGCTATGCGTCGCTCCAGCACCCACCGCCGCCGCCACCGCAAGTTCCATTCTGGAGCAAGCCTCGATAGATTTGGCGTGAGTTTTTCTTCAGCCTTATTTATAATCTCTCACGTCCCCTAGGGAATACACACTAAATCATTCTTGCCATTTGTACGTACCCGTTATTCCCTGTCCGAGCGGAGAACAAGACTAAAGAGAAGCTAAAATATTCATGCAGGCAATTTATAGGAATATACTACCCGCCGACGCCGCAGCAGCTGCTCGAACAAGAGCAAAGGGAGAATCATCGGCACCGACGGCAGAAAGTTTTGAACTTCGTCTCGAGTTTATTAAAATGATATTTTGCTTCTCATTGCGCTGTCGGTGAAAAATTTTTTTAGATGTGCTTTGTTTGGTTTTTTAGAGATTGCCCTCGATGGAGGCTACCATGGGTTTGGAAATAGGCTATGAAATACACTGAGAACACAAGTCTAGAATAGACGCTGCCGATACACCACGACGTCCCCTCGCCTTCTTGCGTCCTCATGCACGTGGGAATTGAAAAGTCGGGTTTCCGGCACGTATGCGCTGTCCACGTACCCCGTGACCGTACTTTCGAGGGCCGCGAAAAACACCAAGTGGCTAGGCCACGCGAACTTGAAGTCTGTGCTATCTATACCACTGCGGTTTAGAGGGGGAAAATTTGTACGAAAGAACGCTGCGGGATCGGCGTAGAAGATGTCGGCTTCGTCCATGTATCCCTGCCGCGCCGCCGCGTCGGACGGTGGCGGCTCGCATGTGAGGAACCATGCCTCCAGATGCGGGTTATGCATGTGGCTCATCCACGGCGTAGAATGGCACGGCATCAGGAAGCCCACGCTCGTCATCGCCGTGCTGTCGGCGCTTGAGGCGCTGGTGGTTGTACTAGAGGAAGTGGCGGCGTGTGTGTGGATGTAGTTCACGACGTCGATGACGCCTCGTTGGTGGACGTACGAAGCGTAAAACGTGAGCGGGAGATTAATTGCCAGCAGCGCCGTCCAGAACGCGACTGCGAGCCGTTTTCGCCGCGGCCGCAAGCCTCCGTCTGTCCCCGTTTGGTTTGGCTGCGTCGGAGGTTCGACCGCGCACAGGATCCGGAAATTCAGGAGCGAGTCCACAGTGAACACGTGCAGAACGGGCAAGAGCGGGAATATGAATCGGACCTCCTTATGCTTCACGAGACTGTAGACGGCAATCACAAACACGGCCATGCGCGCCAAAGTCGTCGACGCGGCTCCGTGTGGTACTCCGCCGCCGACGAGCGCCGTATACCACCCGTGCAGCGCAAATGGGAGATATGCGGTCAGCAATTGGGGGAGAGCTTCCAAAATGTAGTACGTCTTGCGGTTCTCGCCATAGAATGACGAGAGCGAGTCGAGCACGTTGAACTTGAGAAAGTTGTAGAGCGGGAAGGTTGGCGAGCCGTAATATAAGCTATCGAGAACCGTGCTGAGAATGAGAATGCCGGCGCCGATAAGCACCGGCGGAAGAGCGATCCGGCAAAATGTTGCCGCGAGGGTGGTTGTGTTTGCCATGGACGTGAGCAAGAGCTGAACACCAAGGTACGCCCATATCAGCCCGTTCGTAGGGCGGAGTACGCAAGCGATTGCGGCAAGTGTCATTGCAAGACAGTATTTCCTGAAGTACAAACGCAATCAGCATTGGCCTCTTCTCACACGTCTACACATCATGCCATTGAGGTACTCACCGAATGTTCAATCTTGTT
The DNA here is from genome assembly GCA_030556275.1 of Lipomyces sp. NRRL Y-27488. Lineage (NCBI taxonomy): Eukaryota > Fungi > Ascomycota > Lipomycetes > Lipomycetales > Lipomycetaceae > Lipomyces > Lipomyces sp. NRRL Y-27488. The sequence continues at coordinate 61,531 of JAKTPS010000020.1, read as the reverse complement.
GTCTCGGCTTGTGTCAGCGGCCAGTAGTTCAGTGCGCAGACACACACGGTGGCCTCAAGGGAGTTCGAAAACGTGCGCACGCCAACAAAATAGGTAAACGCCGAAAACACAGTGCACATCGTCGCAGCCCTGCCGACCCGCTTCTCTCCGTATCGCGCGGCCAACACCTTGCATGCAAGCTTCACGGTCATGTAATCCGTCACGGCCGCAAACACGGCCTGCGTGACCTTAGGTATGTACAGCACACAGATATCCTCCGGCCCGCCGCCGCAGCCAAACAGCCGGCATACGGCGTATCCCGCCGCAAAGACGAGCGGGTGCGCGACGCTGCGCAGCGCCGTCGCGGGCTGCCACTCCCACGTCAGGTAGCCGTAGCCGAACACGAGCCTGTGCGCCGGCTCGAGCCCCTGCCAGAACTCGTCGGGCTGGAAGTAAGTGGATATCGTGAGAGACGCAAGCAGACGCAGTGGCAAGAACACCAGCAAAAACACTTGCTGCTGCGGCAGCGCCATCGTCCTCGTCGTCGTTGTTCTAGACGAGGTTGAGTCGGCAGTAAAGTTTACAAGTTGCCGTTCTCGGGGCAGGCATAGGGTTAGGTCTTGACACGTATAAAGTTCTTGCGGGCTCGATCTTCTCTCTCTTTTTTCTTTTTTTTTTTCTTCAGATCAAAAAAGCAAGAGAGAATTTTGCCACGACGGGCTCTTCAGACGTATGAGTTTTTACACGAATATGTCGCCTATGGGGTCCCGTTGCCATACCGAAGAAAACTACGTGTTTTTGTTTCTGTTGTCTCTCGAGAGCATCTGCAGGAATCCGCGGGCTCTTTTGGGGGCCTGCGGTTTTTCTACTGAGCCTGGATAGGAAGTTTGGCTCCCGTGGGTCCCATTCAGTTGGGGCGATGGGGGCTGAATGTCGATGAAGGGATACATTTAATTGCTGAATATTTTTAGATAGTTAAATAAATGAAATATCATGAACTTGAACGCGATGATGTAGATTAGATAAGTGTATATATACTTTGACAGTCGAGACTTTGTGACTTTGTCATCGCCTTGTCTTTAAGCCTCATAAACCACGAACACCATAGTAAACGCTTCCACCACGAACACAACGACCGCCTCTCTTTCCGCTACAATCCTCGCACCAGTTCAATTGGCTCCTACGACGATGTCGTCGTCCGCGTCCGTCTTCCTCTTCACATACAACTGCGCCCAGAAGCTGCACGAGGTCGCGACCATCCGCGCCGCGCTCCAGTCCGCCTACACATCCAGTGCCGGCGCCAGCAAGCCCGACCTGCTCTTCCTCTCGCTCCAGGAACTCGCACCACTCGACGATGCGTTCTACTTCGACAGGGCGGACGCCTACATCGCGCCGTTTATCGCGGCCGCGACCTCGCTCTTTGACGGCGACGGCGACGACAAGCCGCAACAGTTCGGGCTCGTCAAGGTCGCCCGCGTGGGTCTCACGGCCGGCGTGCTCTTCGTCCGGACCGGCGGCGCGGTCGAGGTCGACGAGGACGACATCCGCGACGCGGGCGTCTCGTTCGGGTTCTTCAAGATGGGCCTGAAAGGCGCGGCTGCGATCCGCGTCAAGGTGAGGCCATCGTCCCCCACAGCCACATCCACATCCACATCCACATCGACCACCACCACACACGCGGCCGCGGCATCGTCCAAGCCCCTGTCGACCCGGAACCTGCCGCCGCCACCGGCGGCCCTGCGCGCGCCCGCGACGGAGCTCACGTTCGTCGCGACACATCTCGCCGCACACGCGACGCCCCAGGCGAGGCTCGAGCGCGCCGCCAACTTCGCCGCGCTCGCGCGCACGCTCGCGTTCTTCGTGCCCGTCCGGCCCGGCGACGAGTACGTCATCCGTGACCTCGACAACGACGAGCAGCGCGAGCGCGAGTTCCTCTACAAGGACGGCGCGCACGTGTTTGTGCTCGGCGACGTGAACTCGCGCGTCGGCGCCGCCCCCGGCGGCGGAGCCCCACCGCAGGACGCGGACGCGTTCGTGCGGGACTGGCTGCCGCACGACGAGCTCGCGGCCATCCTGGCCGAGCCCGACAGCGCGCGGCCGTCGTTCTGGGGCTTCCGTGAAGTCGCGCCGGTCAAGTTCGCGCCGACCTACAAGTACGCGGTGCCGGGCTCGTCATACGTCTCGGAGCGCACCCCGAGCTGGTGCGACCGGATCCTCGTGCTCGACACTGCCGCCAACGCGGACGCGGCATCGGCGCCAAAGATCGAGTCCTACGCCTCCGTGCCGCGCGACGTGCTTGGCGCTTCCGACCATGTCGCCGTGTACTCCATCCTGACTCTTCCCCTCACCCCTGCCGCGCCGCTGCCAACGCCTCTACTCGAGACCCTGACCGCGCAATCCATCGCGGTTACGAGCGCCCCGACCGTGCCCACCTCCGACGGCGGCAACGACAAGGAGGAGGAGAAGGAGGAGGAGGAAGAAGACGAGGCGGCCGCGCTGCTGAACCACAAGCAGTTCAAGCTGACGACGACCCAGGTGTCGCTCCAGAACGAGCACCTCGCAGCGCGACAGCGGCGCATCCGCACGTTCGAGAACTACCTCGGCATGTTCTTCTTCCTCCTGCTCACGCGCCGCGGCAACGCCGTCTTTTTCGCGATCGTCGCCGTGCTGCTGGGCATGTATGCCTACCTGCACCCGGTCGTGGCCGCCTGGGTCGAGAGAAACAAGGGCATGAGCATCCTCGCGCTCCTGGTGGGCAAGGAGCGCGCACAGCGGCCGCCGAGGGCAAGGCGTAGCCATTAAAGCGGCGTGGAAGGGAGTTTTTCAGTGGGATGGTTTGCATAACAGTCTCGGTTGCGAGAGCGAGAGAGCAGTAGAATGGATTTGTTAATAGTCGCGAGACCGAAAGCAGGAGGATGTATTTATTAATATAATTCAAGATCAAACGTCAAAAATGAGTCGCGAGTGTGTTTGGGCTCCGCGTCACGTCACGCATATAGTAAAGGAAGGAATTGGAATTTGATGAAGACAGGGTTTTCACCCAAACGGAAATCCACAGATCACAGCCTCGGAGCGAGTCAGACGAGGTATCCGCTCTCCTTCAGCCAGGTCTTGACCGTCTCGCCATCGCGCTCGATCCACTTGATCTTCGACTTGACGCTCTCGAGACTCTGCGCGAGGCCCTTGTCGTAGCCCTTCGTGTTGCGCTCAGCAAAGAACGCTTCGATCTCCTTGACGTCCTCCTCCTTGGCGAAGCCACTGGTCGCGAGAGACACGACGGACGAGAGCATCGACAGGCCGGGCGGCAAGAGCTTCTCGAGCGCGTCCCAATTGGCCTTGACCCAGACCCAGAGCGCGCGTGTGCCTTCGACGGTCGTGCGCAGACCGCCCATGGGGAGGTACACGTCCTGCGCGCGCACGCTCTTGCCGTCCAGGATGAGGTCGAGTGTCTTCTGGATCAGCGCCGCGTCCTTCGTCCGGCCGAGACTGCGGAGTGCCGTGTTCTTCTCGTCCGTGTTGATCGGGTTCAGGTACGTGTTGTAGATGACGTCCCACTCGGCCTCGCCGCCGTTCTGGAGAACGATGCCGAACACGGATGCCTTCAGGTTCGGGTGGATCGCCTTCTTGTCTCCGGCAGCAAACTTAGCAAAGAGATCCTTCGCGGAGGCGATGACGGTCTCGTCACCGGCCGTGCCTGCGCTGCCAAACATGAGCGCCTTGAACTGTTGCTCGACGTGGCCGACGTCCTTGCCGAACGCCCAGCCAAGCGAGGTGGCCTTCGGCGCGACGAGCTCGCGCTGGAACTTCTTAAGCGCGTCCTTGACGGTCTCGTCCTCAAACAGCCACGCGCTGCGGATCGCGCCGATGCGGGCCGTGATCTCGTCCCAGACGACGAACTCCTTTTCGTCCTTCCAGTCAGCGACGAGGCTAAGAAGGCCTGCCGTGGAGGCGTAGCCGGAAGCAGCGAGCGCGCCGGTGTCGGCGACGAGGCCGGCACGGTCCTCGACCGACAACAGGCCGTCGGTCGCATTCTTGCCGAGCGTGGCCAGTCGCGAGGCCGGGTACGCGGTGCGGTAGATGCCGGAGTGGTCGGCATTGATCTTGTAGAACGTCGTGTCGCCGACGTCGATAGTCGTCTCGCGGGTCGCGAGCATGATGTCCTCGTCCACGCCGTCCTTGGTGCGCAGCGCGAGCGAGATGGGGTAGATTACCGTGTCCTCCTCGGGCTTGACGTCGCCGGAGGTCAGGAACCGGTTCTGCTTGACAACGACACTCTTGCCATCCGTGCCCTCGGTCACAGTCACGACGGGATATCCGACCTGCTTCGTCCACGAGTCCATCAGCGAGGAGACGTCCTTGCCGGACACCTCGGACAGGGCGGCCCAGAGATCGCCGGTCTGGGTGTTGCCATACTTATGGGTCTTGAGGTACTTGCGCACGCCCTCGATGAACACCTCCTCGCCGAGAAACTTGGACACCATTCGAAGCACGCAAGAGCCCTTCGAGTACGAGATCGCGTCAAAGATCTGGTTGATTTCGTCGGCGCGCTTGACGGGCACCTCGATCGGGTGCGACGAGCGCAGGCCGTCGAGCCGGAGTGCAGCCTGGAGATTGTCGGTCACGTAGCTCTCCCAAACCTTCCAGTCCGGGTAGAACTCGTTACACGAGAACCAGGACATCCAGGTGGCGAAGCCCTCGTTAAGCCATAGACCCTCCCACCAGTCCATCGTGACAAGATTGCCGAACCACTGGTGGGCGAGCTCGTGCTGGACGACCTCGGCCACTCGCTGCTTCGTCGCCGCGCCGGACGTCTCCTCGTCAAAGAGCAGGTCGACGACACGGTAGGTGATGAGGCCCCAGTTCTCCATCGCGCCGGCGGAAAAGTCCGGGATGGCGACCATGTCCATCTTGGGCAGCGGGTATGGGATGTCAAATGTTTCCTCGAAGAACTTGATCGTCTTGGCAGCGAGCTCGCACGAGAAGTGGCCCTGGGTCTCGAGCCCGGGGGTCGCGTACACGCGCACGGGGATGCGGAACCAGGTAGTCTCGACATAGCGCAGGTCGCCGACGATGAACGCGAGCAGGTAGGTCGACATGAGCGGCGTCTTGGCGAACGTGACCGCCTTCTTGCCCGACTCGAGCACGGTCTCGGACACGGCGTCCATGTTGGACAAACACGTGAGGTTCTGATCGGCGACGAGAGTGATCGTGTACGTCGACTTGAGTGCGGGCTCGTCGAAGCACGGGAACGCGCGGCGGCAGTCGGTCGGCTCCATCTGAGTTGTCGCGAGGAACTGGGTCGAGCCGTCCTGGGCCGTATACGAGCTGCGATAGAAGCCGGCCATTTTGTCGTTCAGGATGCCGGTGAACTTGACCGTGAACGCGGCGTGCACGCCGGCGGGGAACTCATCCGCGAAGGTGAAGGTGACGGACTGCTTGTCGTCATCGAACACGGTCGACGCGACAGCGTAGGCCGTGCCGGCAATGTCAAGCGACGCCTCGTGGATCTTGATGTCGAGGGAGTTGAGCGTGATGGTCTTTGATGCTTCAAAGACATCGAGGCTGATGACGGTGGTGTTAGGAGCGCGATGTTCAATTGCGGGACAGGGGAATGAGCACCGTGAACGTACATGACAGTGACGGTGCCGTCAAAGGTGAAGTTGGTGAAGTCAGGCTCGAGCGAGAGGTCGTAGTGCAGGGGCTTGACGTTCTGGGGCAGGATCTCGCGCTCGCCGGAGGTGCTGGACTCGGGAGACAGCCGCGGTTAGATAAGCACGACGAATGGGCCCCACCGGCCCCGGAGGGCAGATCAGACAACGCACCTGTAGCCGCCGCCGGAGATATCGATGTCGAGCATTTCGGGAAGAAGACTGTGCTGCTGGCAAAGGCGGTGCAGGAGACGGCGCTGGGGGAACGGCGGTGCTTTATGGGGAAGCGAGGCCGGGGCGGAGAGCGTCGCGGACAGTGAAGCGAGACGGTGACTGTCCGTAGCACAAGCCCCGCGGCCGACGTCTACGGACAGACACCGCCGCGCCATCGCCGGCACGCGCCGCAGTGATGCCCGCGACGCCGCCTCGGTCGCGGCCACCGCCGCGCTGCGCCAGCAAGCCAATGCCATACCGTGTCTTGTGCTACTGCTGCTGCTGCTGCTGCTGCTGCCGCGTGTGGTGCGCTTCGGCAGAACAGAAAAGAATGTAGAGCAGAATCAGCCGCGTCCGTCGACGGAAGAGAACCCGGAAAGCACAAGAGCACAAGAGCACGAAAGGAAAGAAAAAATCGTGGGCCTGTTCGGAGCTTAATTTCAACACGTCTTGTCTTCCACGCGCGATGCGTCGGCGGCATCATCCCCCCAGCACTGCCAACGCTCAATCTACGACAAACTGGGCGGTTTTACAGGTCATGGAATAAAAATATATTGGATATTATAATGCAAGGTCGTAACTACTCATATGCTAGAAAAATAAAAGAAATAAAACAACACTGCGAATGCAAAGATGCCAGGCGGACAGGGGAAGGTGGATGGATGGGTCACCGCTGAATATGCCCGGCGAAGTTGTCCTCCCGGTAGTCCATGTGCACGTACGCGCGCTCCACCATAGGCAGGGTCTCGATGGCATACTGGAGGGCCTCGCCGAGATCGTGGGTGTCGTGGAGCGTAAGCTGGTCGTCGACAACGACGTCAACCTCGACGTGGAGCCTGTCACCGGAGTGGTAGACGCTGATGGCGGTGACGTGCCGGATGCTCTCGGCAAAGCGCACGCAGAGGTACGTAATGACCTGCTTGTCGAGCATGTCGCCGGACACGCCAGTCAGGTGGCGGATGTGCTCGAACGTGGTGTCGACCCACTGGCGGATGATGTAGACGGACAATAACAGGGCGCCGAGAGGGTCAAACCACCATACACCCAGCACACGGCCGGCGACCGGGAAAAGGATCGAGAACAGGTTGAAGACGATGTCCGACATGGCATCCTGAGCGAGCGCCTGAACGGCGGACGAGTTGATGGACCGGCACCAGATCCAGGCAAAGAGCTTGAGGATGACGGCAAGGGCCATGATCGCGGACGAGGGGATGTCGAGCTGGACGAGCTCGCGCGGGCCACGGTAGAGGCGCTCGAAGGCCTCGAGGCCGACCTGGGAGAACGAGATGACGATGATGATGGAAAAGATGAGCACGCCAATGGGTTCGAGCCGGGTCCGGCCGACTGGGTACTTGAATCGCACGGATGAGTCGGACGATTCGACGATGCTGGTGCTGAGCCAGATTATGGCCGTGCACAAAAAGTCCAGAGCCGAGTCGACCAGCGACGCGATAATGGAGATTGAGTTTGTCAGGAGCACGACGGCGGTCTTGCCGGCAAGCAGGAAGATGTTGATTAGTAAGTTGACGATGATGGCGAGGGTGACGATGCCGGAGTACTCCTCGCGCGCGTCCGCGGTCAGGTAGACCTGGCCCTCGGCGTCGATGTTGGCCGGCACGGCACCGCGCCGGGTCCTGCCGGCGGCTTGCTCGCCATACTGACGGATCATGGAGTGGGGGATGTCGGAGTCGAGCAGGCAGTCGATCTCCAGGTAGCGGTCGATAAGCTCGTTCTGCCGCTCGTAGAACTTGCGCACGCGATAAGGTAGGCGCTGGAGATGAGCAGAATCCATGCGCAGGGCCTCCCAGTCGTATGGCGACTTTGTGTTGCCGATCAAGTACTGGGCTCGCAGCTCGTGCAGGGACGGCAGCAGGCGGGCCCCGGCGGACGAGTCCGAGGACTTGCCGCGGCGATGGTGCGCGTTGGAGGCCGCGATGAAGGACGAGACCAGATTCTGGGTGGCAGACGCGAGGCGCATGGCGGACGGCGACTGCGGCAGCGCACCGGATGACTTGGACCGATACAGCAGGGACAGACGCTCACGGGTCGACGCGTCTGGTCGGGACCGGCCCGGGGACGGCGTATTGTGTTTGCTTCGCGGAAACGCGAGCAGCAGGTGTTGGCTCTCGTCGTCCTCGTGGTCGTCGCTATCGTCGTCGAGACTACGGCTGTCGCTGCTATAGCCATCGCTGCTGTCGCTGAGCGCGCCCATCTCGACGTCGTCGGTGTCGTGGGTTTCCAGGTTGGCTGCGTCAGGTGCGTCAGCATAGGGAGAAGGCAGTGGTGTCGCGTGCGAGGACATCTGCGTCAGCGTCAGCGTCGGCGTCTGCGGCACGCGAGCCTCGAGGTCGAGTGTTTGGTCGTCGTGGTCTGCCATGGCCGGGAGGTGGACCGGGGGCATGGAGGGCAAGAGCACGAATGCGAGTGGGAAGAGGAGACGAGCACGAGGACAAAAGGCACGAGGACAGAGGGGCACGAGGTGGGTGAGAAGACGAGCTAATTACTACACACGTACCGTAGTGGTTGTCGGGCAAGCCGAGCTAGTTGCCGCTTGCCGCAGAGGGCAGAACGTAAACAAGCCACACGAATACGGCTCATTTTTTTTGCTCGTTTTTTGATTTTTTTTTTTGTTCTCTCAGCGCAAAAAAGCTTTGTCGACTTTTTGCCCTCGAATTGCGAAATTTTCCGCCGTCCAAGCTTGTCCCTAACAGCGCGGATAATCTTGACCCGAGGAGCTCGGATCGACCAGCTCGGACCCCGGGCTATAAACCCCGGCCGGTTTGCCAGTTATGGCCGCGTGCTTATATTACCCTTGCCCCAGGCAGGCTGAATACGAACACGAGCAGCCGACCCGAGCCGCTAGCAAATACGAACACGGGACGAACGAACCCTGGCGGCTGCGCTTATCGCAATCTAATCAGAGAAGACCTGTTCAGGATTGGTTGCAATCCTACTTTTTGTGGGGGGCCGGCCACCTCTGTCTTCTTTCCTCAAATTCTTGGTCGCCAAGCCCTATTTCGGAAATGTCTTTGTCATATGCTAATCTCGTGCAGCCTGCGCGAGCTGTTCATTAAATTATACGAAGGAAATTGGAAAGGAAGGAGGAAAAAGGTTGTTGATTTTTTCGTGGCCCTAACAAATGCATTTTACCATTTGACCCAATGCCGCAGTCCTGAACGTCACTACTATTACTAAAATGTGCTCATTAAGACTGTGCCGCATGTCGTGCGAGCTGCGAATGAACCACGGCAACTGGTATACCCCGATTACTACTGCCACGCCATTCTGAACATGGGTATGTTTGCACTCTCCTAACGGGAAAGGCATATAACACCCTAAACTCGCTGTAGGTTTTAAATTCTCGTCTCGCTCCTTAAGCATATGACAATACGACGTAATAACCATGAGATGACAATGATCTAAGATTCTATGCGACCTCCACAACAACGCTCTCTCCAATCCCGATCGCGTCAAACACACCCTCCTCTGCGATGCCCTCCCGCCGCAGCGCCTCCCGCAGCCGGATAGCCGGCTCGAGCACGGGCTCGTCCGTCAACACAAACGTGGCAAAGTGCATGGCCAGCGCCCGCCGTGCCCGGATGTCCTGGAAGATATGCACGCTGTCGTGCGGGTCGCAGTGCACCTTCGACATGATCCACCGCGGCGAGTACGCGCCGATCGGCAGCAGCGCGAGGTCGAACGGGCCCCGCAGCTCGCCTATCTCGGCGAACGCAGGGCACTGCGGTGTGCTCCTGTCGTCGTCCTCGTCGTGCTTCTTCCGCTTCGGCACGGCCCTGTAAGCTGTGTCGCCCGAGAAGTATACGTTCGCGGCCTTGCTCTCGCTGGCCACGTCCCTGTCCGTGGGAGTCCTTTCCGCGACCGCCCAAGACGCGCACAGCATCTTGCCCTCGTCGAACGGCGTGCGGCTCGCCACATGCTGCACCGGCAAGCATGACACGGTCGCCTTGGCCACGCTCGCGCCTGACGCAGTGGACACCGGCACCGCGATGTCGCGCTCCTCCCACCAGTCCATCTCCGTCACATTAATCATCCCGCGCCCCTCAAACCACGCCTTGACCCCCATCGGGACGAAGTAGTATGCCTCCGGCCAGTGCTGCTTGAGCAGGTCGATCGTGACTGTGTCGAGGTGATCATAGTGAGAGTGCGAGAGCAGCACAACGTCCACGCCGGGCAGGTCAGCCGGCATGCATGGCACGCGCGAGATCCGCTGGAACCCGGGCATCCACGTTGGCGCGCACTTCTCCGACATATGCGGGTCGGTCAGGATCCGCATGCCGGACGGCATCTGCAAATAGTAGGTCGCGTGGCCGAGCCACGTTGCCCGTATGCCTGAGGAGCTCTCTGGCGCGGCTGCAAAGTCCGGCGTGGTCACAGGCACCATCTCAGGCGTGACCTCGACCTTCCTCCACTCTCGCGACAGATTGCTCCACAGAGCTTCAAGAGGGATTCGGCCCGTTCCGGCTGACGGCCAGGGACTAAAGTACCGCTTCGTATGGGTGTTGAAGTGGGGGCGCTCTGCTGCGGACGCAGGCACGGCAGACGGCGTCGCAGCCGCCGTGACAATGACGGGCGAGACCGGCGTGAGCTTTTTCATTTCGTCCGAGGTCGTGCTGATATTCCACGCTGGCGTTGCACAGAACTTTTCCGAGATAAGTGACCTTATTATGCCGCCGACAGTGGACAACTGCGATGATGACGACGACGATGACGGAGACGCCGACGGCGAATTGGACGAGCCACGCGAGGACGACGAGGAAGAATACCGCAAAAATGGTCGAGCGGCTCTGAATGCCAACGTCAGCGCCGTTCGAGCCGTTCGGGGCATGTGTACAGTTTGCTCTTTCTTATATTTCGCGAAGAGAGCCGCGAAGTTGTGCCAACATCGGTGCTGACTTTTTTCTTCCCCGGTTTACTCGTGCGGCTGAAGCGCTTCACGGCTGCCGATTTGGAATCCACGTGGCCGGGAATATACAAATCCAGTTACGACCGGTTCTAGCTATCCAAAAATTATTCTATATGACAAACAAACAAATACCAACACCTCAAACACTCCCACCGCCCACCCGAGGCGACTTCTCCCGGTACATATAAAACTGCACAAAAATCACCGCGTCTTGCGCGACCGTTCCGAGCGAGCCCAGCAGCCACGACAGGTTCAGCAGCACGTACCGCCTGTCGGTCGAGTAGCACAATATCTGGAGCGCGTACGTAATGTTGCCGAGGGTCGAGTACATGAAGAACAGCAGTGCGAGACCGCGCACGGACTTGCGCTGGTAGTTCTGCACGATCTGCGGCACTCGCGCGCTCAGGTACAGCGTCGCGGAGAGGTACCCAAGGATCTGCGGGCCGAGCTGCAGCGGTGTGTCGTCGCTGCCATTGCTGTTATCGCCCTCATCCGTGCTCTTGTTGTCGCTCGTCTTGTCTGAGAACGCGTACATGATTGCGCCGGCGACGAACACGCCAATGACGGGGAGCACGTAGTTCACAAACACGCGGCGGTAGAACGTCGCCGCCAACTTCGTGCTCCTGCTCCCCAGGTTCTGCGGCACGGCAACGTTACCTGACGAGTCGCGCCGCGTTGCGTCATGCAGAGCAGCGGCAGCCGCCGCCGCTTCGCTGAGCAGCGGCACGTCCGCAGTGGCGTCATCATCGTCTTCCTCGTCCTCGTCCTCCTCCTCCGTCGACACCGCATCGTGATCCAAAATCACCGCATCATCGTCATCACCCGCAACCTGCGGATTATACACAAACCGGTAATAAAAAGCCGAGAAGAGCTCCAGCGCGTCCGCGACACAGAACCATACGGCGAGCAGCACGACCGGGCGCAGCAGATGCGCCCATAGCGCTCCGAGCAAGTTGGCGAGATCGCCAAAGAACCACGCGGTGAGAAATAAAAGCGATACGCCTTCTGATCTGTACAAGTCTGAGTTAGCTCTGCACCTTTTACATCATAAATTACAAAAAAAAACCATACGACTTGTGCTTCCACTGGTCGGCAAGCTGGGGGACAAGAAGCACGACCCAGCAGGCAATGCTACTGAAGCCCAGCACGCCAGACAAGACAATCCTAAACGGCTGCTGTTCGGTGTCCATGTCCACTGACTGATCTTTCCGCTGTGTCGTGGGTGAAACGAGAAAAAATGCTTGAAGATGAAGATCTCGCACTATATTTTCCCAGAGCCGGTGGCGGTTAAGTCACGTGTATTGGCACGTGCATATTTTGACTTTCCCTGCGGCTTCTGCGGCTCGGGACTTTTTCTTTTTTTTTTTTTTTTGATTTGTCCCAACTCCAAATTTAGTACCTCATCGTGCATTCCGGGCACTATTTTCTTCCTCCCAACTTCCTTTTTCTTCCAGAGTCTCTAGTTTTCCAGTTTGCTTGTCGCGCGTCGAGCAGAAAAGAGATATGCGTACCTCAATGTCTATCTATCTGTTGCTCGCGCTCGCTGCCTGCGCGTCATGCACGTCCGAGCAACAGCAGCACGGGATATTCCGCCGGCAAGACCTCGTCCTCTCCAATTCGACCTCCGCGCTCACGAGTACAGCTGCCAGGGTAACGTCGTCAACATCGTTATCGTCTTCAACACTGGCATCGTCGTCGTCAGTGTTGACATCGGCTACGTCTTCTTCGTCATCGTCGTCGGCCGTGACATCGTCAGCATTCACGACGACCTCCACGTCTACTGCTGACGCGTTTACTGCATCTTCGACGGCCACTGACTATTCGACGGTGGACTATTCGACGTTCTCTGCATCATCGTCATTTGACTCAAGTACGTCTTCGTCTGTATCTTTGTCGCAGTCAGCCTCGTCGTCTTCGTCGTCCGCGCAAATCACAACCGTCTTCGTCACCGTCTCCGGCTCCGTCGTCGCGAGCACTTCCACCCTTCCCACTTCCGCGTCCCCGTCCACGTCGACCACCACCACGACCTCGTCACTTTCTTCCTCTACTACTTCTTTGTCCACATCCACCTCGTCGGATTCATCGTCCTCCAGCGGCCTAACGTCGTCGCAAAAGCGCATCGTTATCGGCGTCGTCGTCGGCGTCGGCGGCGCCCTCGTGCTCGCCCTCGCTGCCTTTGCGGTCTATCGCTTCTGGTGGCGACCGCGTCACACCTTCCCGACGTCGTTATCGTCCTCGTCTACCTCGCCAGCCGGCGGGCCCGCCTTGCCGATGCACATGACCCAGGTCGACGAGGATGACGCGTCTGCGACGGATCCGTTCAGGTCCAACCTCGACCGCTATCACCAGTCCACGAATCATGCTGCTAACTTCTAATTTGGAGCGCATGGATTTGATTTTATTTATGTGATGAATACCAACCAGAACATATGGTGAAATTGGCGCTAATTTTTTTTCACGGATATACCCCGATGGGTTTTGCATGATCTTGGTCAAACAAAGCAATCTTTTGGCATATAAATTTTGTAGTATATATTTTTGTAGCATAATCATTTGGCAACTTTTATTTCATTCGCAAGCAAACAGCTATTCGAAACTCTTGTCGCCTATCTTACAGGGATATGTGTGGTTTATATACACCCTACTCAACTGCAACAACGGGAAATCAGCCCCAATACAAACCCAGACCAGCGTTCCTTTGTATGTCGTACTTATGGTGGTTGTGGCTCGCAGGTCTAGCAGTGCTGGACGGAGTACGCATGCACAACAACGGCCGTTGCGGTCTGGATGTTCATGCTCCGGACGACGCCGACCTGCTTGATCTCGACCGCGCAGTCGAGCTCCTTGAGCAGGCCTGCGGGGATGCCCTCCTTCTCCTTGCCAAGCACGAGAACGACCTTCTCCGGAAACACGAGCGTGTCCGTGAGCAGCACGCTCTTGTCCGTCTGCTCGACGCCCCAGATCTTGTAGCCCTTGTTCCGGCACTCGCGCATGTACTCGAGCATTTCGCCCGGCGCGACTTCGTGCATCGGCATCCACCTTTCCGCCGTCACGGCGACGGCCAGGAACTCGCGGTTGCGCACGACGGTCTTATCCGGCACGCACAGGAGCTCCGCGCCGAGCACGTCCGCGAGCCGGCAGATGCCGCCCAGGTTCGGGGCCTTGTCGACGAGCGACGCGAGAATGATCAGGTGGCCCTTTGTCTCCCGCACCGGCCGCGGGGTCGGAATCCGGGTGTTTGACTTTGTCTGCAGCGGCAGATCCGGCACCTTGGTCTCTTCCCCTTTCGTATCGTTTTCGCTGGCGGTCTCCGCCGCCGGCATCTCCGTTGGAACATGGACGCCCGCATTGACAGTGACCGGCGACCTCGCGTTGTCAAACTTGATGTCCAGCCACTCTTGTGCGTGCCGCACCACGAGAGCGTTCACGCCCTTCCGCCGCGGCAGCGGCCTGTCGTTCACTCGTCGCGCCACGCCGCCGCACACTGACAAGAGATCGAAGTCCCGGTTCGCGTCCCAGACAACGTCGTCGCCGTACTTGAACGTCCCGAAGGTTGGGGTGGCAATGACGTGCGCATCGACCGTCCTCACCGTGTGTTTGATATCCTCCGGCACGAAGCCCTGCATGAGCTCTTGGCCGAGCCCCAGCATCAATGACGTCGCAGTGTGCCGCAGCACGGCGCGGTTCGTGGTCGCGTACGCGAGTAGGATGGGCATGAAGTCTGACACAAACATCGACAAGGCGCCGGTCACGACTAGAGGGTGGGTCGGGTCCGCCGCGAGGACGCTCGCCGTCCGGCAAAGTACGACGCCGATCGTGAGAATGCTCGCCAGATATCGCGGCTTGTCCTCCGATTTCAACAGCGGGCTTATGATGTATTTGTCAAACTCCGAGACCATGCACCCCCGGCGGATCAGCGTGCGCGTCATGAGCCACTCCAGCGACGTGCGCACAAACGGACTGAACTCCACACGCAGCGTTGCGTTGATCTTGTCCAGGAAGTCAAGCTCGGTGTGCTCTATGGTATTGAGCGTTCCCTGGCAAAGCAGCACAAGTTCGGCCAACGCGATCCTTCGTACCTCCGAAGCTGCGTCGTTTGAAACAGTCTCGAATAAGTGGGCGGCGGAATTGTCCTTGCCAGGCTTGGCAATGCCATTTACCAACGACATTCGCAGCAGCGGGTGGGCCGGCCGCGGATAATGATCGCCGTCTCCCAAGGCGAGCGCCACGTACGCCTTGCTGATTGCCTCGTCCGGCATGTCATTCAAATTTACATTCACGCCGTCTTCGTTCGCCGCAAACTGCAACACGGCCTCGTCGATCAGAAACAGGTTATCCGAGTTCTGTTCAAAGCAGTAAATCTCTCGAAGAGTCGAGGCCAGGCCCTTGACCTCCTCCAGGGTATAGTGGCCGAGCTCATAAGGGCGCTGTTGCGAAAACTGGTAGAGGCCCCTGGCCACGATGGGCAAGATCAGACGGCGCGCGTACGCCATCTTTACCACGCTGTTTAGCGTACCTTGCCCCTTGTCCAGCCACGGATTGCCCGCCGTGTTGGCGATGCTGAGAATTTCGGGCTTGAACAGCAGCGCAATGACCAGCATGCCGGCCGAATGCCGTGCGAACGACATGTCGTGCTCGGATATTTGCTGCCAGATTTGCCGGAGGAGGTCGAAGACCCGGGCCGCGATGAGGTCTTCTTTCGAGAGTCGGGATATGATTAAGCTGAAATATTCGAGGTACAGTAGAAGCTCCGGCTCTCTTGCGGTTACAATCACCTTTTCAATAGCTTCCGTTATCAGTATGACCTCCGCTAAAGGCACTTGATTTTGCCCCAGCATGTAAGAGCGATATCTCGACTTGAGTATGGAAATAACGCAGTTACATATATGCGAATCCCACGCAATTCTGTGACGACTATAGCGGTAGAATGTAAGCCAAGCAACTCAAACGAACAATAGCAGCGCAAACGAAACTTACTACTCGTAAATCCCGGTGTACTTGTACTTCACGAATTCAACAATAATGGTTGCCAGCTCCTCCACAAGCTGCTGATCTGCGAGCACCACAGTCTCTGGTACCGACTTCGACATCCGCTTCAGCATCGAGAGTGTTAGAATAAATCTCTGCTGGTTGGCCTCCTCGCGCATTCTGCGCAGACTCTTGACGTAGTAATCACAGAGACGTGACTGAAGGGCACGGCCCTCGCCCATCACAGGAACCGGGTATGGAAATTCGGCAATAGCCCTGTCGATGTCCCCTTGCTCGAGCGCGTATTGTGATTTCCTCATTACATTTTGAATGAACTCTTCGACGGGGCCGCGACTTATATATGCCTTGCCTGGATCTGACGAGCGTCCCAGTGCAGCGCAAAGAAGCAATTTTTTCTCTCGGGAGACCCGGTCCTCGAAAAGGAATTCCGTAAAAAAAAGGGGAACCACGTTGTCGTGGGCAGCAATCCACATCGGTACTAAAGAGACAAACCGGTCCATGTCATTCTGAAGACTCTGAAAATCCGAATACTCGTTTTCGAATGTGTATGGTCCAACGTAATCGGGCTGGCTAACGAGGTTCTGCGCCTGCGCAAGCACATACGTGTCAAGTTTGGCGAGCCTGCCCGTATCTTTGATCCGCTGCGCAACTACCACAAATGAATCCACCACGATATCCTTCCTCACAAGTGCCAGGCCGTCCAAGATGGCATCGACGGTGTCGTCTTCGCAGTTCGAGAGTGCATGCACAAGCAGCTGAAAATAATACCCTGCAATGCACTGCTGCAGCTTCTCGCTCTCGAGTTCATTCTCATAGCAGAACTTTTTCAGACTTGTCAGAGTCTCGATGGGAAGCTTGTGTCGCCCGTAAATGACTCCGCGAAGGATGCCGGAGAGAATGTACACCATGAAGGCTTCGAAGGACCTCTTAGCACCGCTGAAAGCGCCGTTGGTATCACTACTACCACCTTTGGAAGCACCACCGCTTGAAAGCATGGTATTAATAAAATCGGAGGGGTCATTGAACGCACAAATCACATTCGAAATGAATTTGGCCACGCTCTCGCCGTGTTGGCACTTCTCCGAACCGTCCTCCGCCGCGGTTGAGGTGAAGAAGGACGCCTGCCCAACAAATGGCAGCAGCGACTTCGTGATGAGAGACGGATCCTGCTCGAACTCCGAGAGCGTGCGCTTGTCGAGGCCGAGCACGAACCGGGCGACCTCAACCCGGATCGACGGCAGGGACGCGGTGAAGCCCATCTTGAGCAGGCCGGACGTCCACATGATCGGCATGGTGTGGATCTGTTCGATCTTGCCTTTGGTCAGCAAACCCTGGATTTCAGCTAAGACATCCTTGGCTTGGTGGGCGGACGAGTCGACGGCGACAATTTGCACCATTGTGACATATCGTGCCCATAGCTGCACAAACTCGTCCCGGCGCTCTTGGATGTATGTGAAAACTCTGACAGGTTAGCATATGAAGTTGCCAGGAAGAAAATTAAAAAGCAGAAACTTACCCAGGTAAGATAATATCGTGAGTGACCACACTAACCGACTTTTCTAGGATGTACAGACACAGCTTGCGTTTCTCTGGCGACCCTGGAACGAGAATATCTTGCAGCGACTCCCAGTACTCGGGCAGGCCCAGCATTTTCTGGAAAACGGGTGACGACGTGAATGCAGCGCACTCTACCACGCCGGTCAGAAAGTACAGCGCGAGCGTCAAGTGCGTGCACATGTACACGTCCAGACCCTCATTCAGCACCGGAAACGGGACAAGGAACAGGATCCGCACGAGAGCGTACGGCGAGAGCGCGGCCTTGTTCGCGGCACGGGCGATGGTCCGGTCGGAAATAAAGAGGAAGGAAAAGATGCCAAAACCAAGCTTCCGCCATATGTCTGACTGGATGTCGATTTCCCTTCGGAAGAGGATTTCCAGGAAATTGAGAACCCGCAAAATTGAATTCTCATTCATGCCTGTAGTCTGATCAAACTCGCCGTTGTATGGCTCTAGTAATGGCCTCAGCAGTTCTAGCGTGAAGTCATTGAACGACATGTCGTCCGTGGCCATGGCGTCCAAGGCATTAACAGCTTGCGAGAGCAAAGAATCAGCGCATTCCAGCAAGATCGAACGGCCCACCGACGCATGCAGGGACGCCGCGGCATTTGCAACGACCTCATAGTTCGGATCAGCGTCGTCGAATACTATCCGTCGGCAGTAATTCGTCAGATGAAGCACGGCAGTGTCGTACGCGCTCTTTCCTGCCTCGTCGTTCATGGCGTCCACTTTGATCCCCTGCAGCAAATTTATCATCGCTTCTGCAGACAAAGTCAAATCACGCGTTGCCTTCGTTGTCGCGTCGCCTGCGTCTGAATCGCCCATGGTCGGGTGGTCGACGCTGATTTTCTCTCCCTGTCCAAAGTCATTGTCGTCATCAGGCAAGACCTCATGATCGAGTTCACGGCCTATCTTCTCGGCCAGCTTCGCTCGGTACGGTCCGTCTAGGTTAAAGACAATCCTTCCCAGTGCATCGTCGTATGCTTCTCGTTTCCGTTTAGACGCGCCTTTTCCCTCCATTGCTGTATATTTCCTGTGTATGGGATAGACAACCTCTAAAATCTAAAATTTTTGAGATTTGGATTTCTCCCAATGCCCCAATGCCCGTGAAGCTCATCGCCAAAGATTGGTACAAGACGAACATGCAAGTAATTGTTAAATCCTTCTCATTTATCTATCATACAGTAATATTACATTGCACACAAAGCGACAAAAAATACATGTAATCCTAATGGCTCCACAAAAAATCACGCAACCACACTCATCCAACGGCCAAATTTATTTAGCGGGCACGTACTCCCAAATGCAATTGTCAGGTTGGCATGCCTGCGGTACCATGATGATGCCCGTGTGCGGTTCATACACGCCCTTGTCTGCCCAGACGCGTTTGCGCTGCTGTGCCATATAGCTATTGTACGAGCTCGCGGCGCGGGCGTGCTCGAGCATCCAGTTCTCGTCCGTGATCACGACGTTCTTCTTCTTGAGCTGCTCCCGAAAACCAGATACGCCGTCCTGGACGACCGGCACGCCCGTCGGCTGAGTGTGGTAGACCGCGCTCGCGCCGTGCCACGCGACGTACTGGTTACGGTTGTACTCGGCGCCGGGCGCGGGTAGCTTGTCGTATGGGTCCGCGAGCTCGCCATCGACGGCGCCCTCCGCGCGTGCGCGGTCCTCGTAGTAGTCGTCCGCGACGCGGCGGCCGCCGACGATGATGCGCGAGCCGAATTCGCGAAACACGGAGCGCGCGGTCACGATGCCGATCGCGCGGCCCTTGTAGGAGTGGGGGATGACACTGCGCTCAATGAGATCAAACTTTTGGCGGTCGTCGACGATGACCTTGAGAAGTTGCCGATGGC
The DNA here is from genome assembly GCA_030556275.1 of Lipomyces sp. NRRL Y-27488. Lineage (NCBI taxonomy): Eukaryota > Fungi > Ascomycota > Lipomycetes > Lipomycetales > Lipomycetaceae > Lipomyces > Lipomyces sp. NRRL Y-27488. Next base: position 42,365 of record JAKTPS010000020.1, on the reverse strand, counting down.
GTTGAAAAAACAAATACGAGTCTCTGAAGCCGATGCACCGAGCCGGTTCGGTCGAGAGCATGTACAGCTTTTCGCCTTGCCCGAGGATCGTGAACGTCCGACACCGGTACTCGCGCCCACCCAAGAGATGGCCGTCCTCGTTGACCTTGGTTTCCCCAAGAGGATCGGGCTCGACGACGATCTCGTCGTCCTTGATCTCCTGCGGGTTCCCGTAGATGTCCAGCGGCGCGACGGTCTGGGCCGCGGAAGTGTTGCGGGCCTGCATGTTCCGCATCCGGGCCGCGCGGGCTTTGCGCGCCGCCGCGGCACGGGGGTCCTCACGCACCTGCTCACCGTCGTCGTCGCCGTCGTCAGCACCACCGCCGCCGCTTGCGGTCCCGTCACGTTCGCGCGTGCCGGCCGCCCGTCCTCCTCGTCGCCGTCGCTTTCGCCGGCCACCGGCCGGAACGTCGTCTTCCTCGTCGCCCTCGTTAATGTTCTCGTCATTCTCGTCGTCCTCGTCATCGTCCTCGTCAACGTCGTCTTCGTCGTCGTCATCCTCGAGCGCGATGTCTTGCGCCTTGATCACGTCCTCGTCGTCGTCATCGTCGCGAGTCCGCCGCTGTCGCGAGCGCGCATACCGTTCCGCCGCGGTCGGGTTGCGGCCAAACTTGTTCTTGCTGCCCGGCGGCCGGCCGCGTGGCCGGCCACGGGGTCGCGGCGTGTATGGCTGTGGACTGGACATTCTTGTTTGTCGCGCTGTGCCAGATATGCGAACGGGCGCAGTTGGGTGGTGTCTTACGGACTAGTTACCCTCGTTCGAATTGTTTGGCACAAAAAATCTCCGTCATACGCATCACCTATATTACGTTTATGATAACACTGACTTTTTGAAATAGTATCTCAAGCTATTTCTCTAGTCAGTTGCTTCAGGAAGTGTTTATATGTAGTAAATAAAAATGGATTTAATAATTTTACAACCAAGACAAGTTGTACTAACGAAGTTGACAAAGAAAAAATAGACTATACGTTAAAATGCTTGACCCCCTTTTCTTTTTTCGGAACAAAGACAAATAGCGAACATATAATTAACAAAAAACCGAGACCAATGAACAATCGTACGGAATGAAGACAAAAAGAAAGAATGAAAGTCTCCATGACGTAGAAAAAAAATCGAATATATAGTAATACCAACCCAATGAAAGACAAAAGCAACAAAAAACAAGTAGAAGAATTAGAGCCATTATCTGAGTCCAGCAATAAAAAGAAACAGAAAAAATTAGACGATGCAAATCATTACAAAGACATTAAAAATATCAACCGTGTACTGTAAAAAAAACCTCTCTGGACACAATGTTACCCAAAACCTCAAAAAGAAATCATTATGTCTTCCCACAAAAAATATAATCCCAAATGATCAAAAGAAGAGCAAGAACGCGCGCAGTGATTAAAAACAATAAGCTTTTTTTGGTGACCTGAAATTCGTCATATAAATCAGCACCGAAAGAGTAGAGAGAGACAAAAACAGGAACAGATGACTTCATTGGCCATCAAATATAGAGCACGGCATCGCTGTTTCAAGAACAGCAACCAAAAAAAAATCGCCCAAAAGATATAACTCAACATGCCGCAGCTGCAGGTCCAGTCCAAGCAGGCTCAATAGGAGAGAAGACGCAATAGTGACAGTTGCAATGCGACGAATAATTGCTTCCATGACTCATTGGGTGGTGCACCTGTTGCTGAGACTGCTGCGGATAGTAAGTAGGGATCTGGAAAACGTCATAGCGGTACTGCTGCTGTTGCTGCTGCTGTGGGTGCATGCCAACGAAAACATTGTACTCTCCATTATAGTAGACTGGGTGTTGCCTCGTCGAATCATCGGGACGGCGGTGGTCATACCACTGCACCTCCGAACGAGTCGTATGCTGCTGTTGCTGCTGCTGTGGCGCTTGCTGGCGGTAAGCCTGGCGCATTCGCTTCGTGACAGAGCTTTCGCTCAAGTCGCGGAAGTCAATCCAGCGTTGATTCCAATCCGACCAATTAGGTAATTCGGCTTCGCCGAGATTGAGCTTCCAGTCAATCATCGTGAGCCAGCTCATTTCAACCTTGGTAAGATCGCCCATCCGAAGACCGGTGACCTCTGCCCAAGATTTGTTGGTAAAGGTGTTATCGTCGTTGAACTTGTTGGCCAGGATGAGCGAGACGATAAGAAGGCTGTACTGGTCACAAGCGGACGGCATCTGAAGTTCACACCGCTTGCTGAGATAGACCAGAGACAGAATTATCGTCGATCCGGGCAACCGCGTGGACGACAAAATCTGATGCGCGAACTTTATGAACGCCTGCTGAGGCGGCGACTTTAGCCGCATGATGGCTGACGACGAAGAACAGAGAAATTCAGCCATCACGTCAACGTTGTAGTCCACCTTCGAGGACACGCCACCCGTCTTCACCTCCGGCGCGGGAAAAGAGTCATACTGAGTCGTCTTGCGCATATCAATCTCGCGGATGTGCTGATGGTGCGGCTGTCGTTGCGGCTGCGGATACTCGTAGGGGCCAAAGCCCTGAGGTTTCTGGTTCCCCGACTGGGACGGCAGAACCCGGGCAGCCCAGATGTCTTGGTCGGGCGTCTGTTTTAGCTGCGACGGGTTCCAAGGCAGGGGATGGAAAGGAGCGGCGGTGTCGATAGGAAGTTCGTGGTACGATGCCGACCATGCCGGATATTGTTGGTGGAGAAGCTGGTGTGACTGCTTCACCGGATACTGAGCGTTGACCGGCTGAGACATCTGCGGCATCATACCGATGACACCAACAGCATGTGCGTGGTACGACGACGGCAGGCTAGAGGGTGGAGGGGGCAGGCGTGGCAAGCCGCCGAGCGAAAGGTATGAATGCGGTGGAGGGATGATGGGGCCCATGTAGTCTGTCGGCGTGAGAGGCTCGGACGGATAAAAGAGTCCGGGAACGGGGGCAGTGAGAATGGAGACCATGGCTGGAGGTGACCGAAAACAAATGTGGAGCGGGGACGTGGGAAGTGCAGGTCAGCAGCGTGATTGTGGCAAGTCTGGTAGACGGCGGCAGGGAGCACTATCACAACAACTTTGACGAACTATGCAGCACAGGCAGGTCGCTCCCAACAAGTCGCAATAGCCGAACAAGAGAAACCAAGGAGATAAAGACAAAACTTTTTAGTGGAGCGTGCCCATCTAGTATTCCGACAAGCCAACAGGCACAACGCAAACTCCAGAGACCACGTCAGCTGCGACGGAAAGGCAACGACGGAACGAAAGCAAAAACAGCAAACAGCAAGACCAAAAACAAAAAGAGCAGTCCGGGACGCGACACAACCGACGAGACCGACGAGAAGGACAGAGAGCGGACGAGGCGGGAGAGGAAGAACAGCCGACTAGGAGCTGGGAAGGCGCAAGGGTGCTGCCACTCCACGTACCGAGAAGAACCGTTGGCTCGCGGGAAGAAGACGACGACGTTCAGCGAAGAAGTGTCGGCAGACGAGACAAGGGCCAAGCCGGACGGTCTTGCGGGAACCAGAACGGTGCTGAGGAAGGGTGAGAAGGGGAGGGGGAGGAGGAGGAGGATGGCGGAAAGGAAGGTGGTTGGTGGTGGTGGTGGTGGTGGTTTTGTCGAAGAGCAGAGCAACGAGAATCGGAGAGAAAAAAGGCACGGCCAAAGTTCCAACTTCGTTTTTTTTCCTGGCTGCCTTGCCGCACACACCGCCACAGTGGCGCGGCGCCACTTCCTCCAGCCACAACTGCCTGTTCGGGCGCGTGCTGACGTCTGCTGCGCCCTGCGCCACAGCCACGCGTACACCACAGTCCGCAGCCGCGCGGCCGCCGGCGCCGCGGTGGCGCAGGCCAATCAGCGGCGTTGTGATATCACATATCGAGGACGCCGTGGCGCAACTCTCTCCAGCCACAGCCGACCGCCCGAACGGGATCATGAACCTGCAAAAATGACACATTTTCGATACCGTCTACAAAAAGGGCAAAAAGAATGAAAATTCAATTTGTTGTCTGGTTATCCGAAAAAATGTTAAAAAAAATGTAATATGCGCCGTCCTTCCTGCCGTCGTCCAAAATCAGTCGTCCAAAATCACACGAGACTGCCTGTCGCGAGCACAGGTGCCTGCAGCTTGTGGTAGTTTTGTGTCGCGTGCACGTCGCACATGTACTCGCCCTTGCGCGGTTCGTAGTAGCTCTCCCGCAGCAGTACGCGGCACTCCGCGCACCGAAAACACCCCACATGAGCAACGCGCCGGCTGGAGGATACGCCGTGGTCGCTACCTTGCCCACCATCGTCGACAGACACGCACTCGCCCTCCACGCCCTCGCCGCAGACAAAGCACAGACTGCCGTTGCCCGCGTGGTAGCATGACCCGCAGTACGGCAGCCCGTCCGGCAGCACGTAGCATTCCAGCGTGCCAAACCGAGCACCGCACGCCATGCACTTGAAACACTCGCGGTGCCATTTCCCGCCAACCGCGCACTGCGCCGACGCTGCAGGCGCTCGAGATGACGACGACGACGACGACGACGACGACGACGCGCGAATGCATTTGCCGTGGATAGGAAGCGAGCACGCTTGGCATGTCGCTGGCGGCTTCTTGGCCGTGTCCAGTGATGTTACACTCGCCGCGAAGGCCGACGAAGTATACGGCTTGTTGTTTCCAAACGGATTTCCAAGCGCAGAATCCGGACTCAGCGAGAACGGAGTCGTCGGCGATGTTGGCGACAATGACATTTGCAGCTGTGACAGAATCCTGATCTTTGAACGAACCTGCTCCGTATCTACCGCATACAGCAACGCATCAGTGCGATTACACGTCGCCCCGTCTTCTCGCACTGACGACGCACTGCTTCGCCCACTTTCATCCTTAGAGCTCGAACTGCTTGCGTGGCTGATGGAACTGGATGCGGTGCTTGATGAAGTCATGATACTCGAACTTGAGGAGGAGCTCGTCGTCATTTGCTGTGACTCGTCACTGTACTGCTGTTCGTGGCCGTGGTGGTGACGACGGTGATGATGTAGCGGTTGATTCGCCTGTGGCAGGCTGTCGGCGCGGCTCCGTGGAGATGGCATCACCCCTTCTGGTGGGTAGAGCGCGCTTTCTGGCATACTCGGCAGGCCATTCTGCCACGGTCCTGGTCGTCCCTGGACATGTGCTCCTGTTTGTGGCGACATGATCCTCGGCTGCTGTGCGGTCAAATTCGGCGAGGACTGCATGGTCCTTAAAGGAGCTGGAGGCGCCGGTCGCTGGGGCTGGAATTGGAACTCGCCATGGTCTTGTAGACGAGGAGGAGGACGGTATTGGTGCTGCGATGGCGGTTGCTGCACTGGTCTTGATGACGGTTGCTGCCCAGGTCTTGCTCCAACAGTCCGCTGCGCTGGGATCGGCGTATTGTTCCAGCCCTCATCGGAGGGTCTCCTTCCACCGGTGGACATTGGCGCAGGAACCCATTGTCTGTTCTGCTGTTGAGGATGACGGTGCTGTAGGTCTTCGCTGAAAGGCACGTAATTCACCGGCGGCGCCGGCCCTCCGTTGTGGTCTTTTGGCAAATTCACGTCGAACCCGGCCATTTGATAGACATTCAGCGTTTTGATGGTCCCGTCCGGGGCCCTGAATGGCGGAAACGCGTGATCCATGTTTTTTCTGACTGCACCTGGCGCCAACGTCGGCGGAAAGTTCGGATTCCTAGGCGACAGCGGCGAAGACCGGTAAGTGCTGGAAGTAGTCCCTGTTGATGCTGTTGACGGCGTGGGCGGACCCTGGTTCCTGTTATTGTAATATGCGTCTTGGTTTTGTCAGCTTCCAAGGCACTCTTCCGTTCTCTCAACTGGGATATTCTTACTTGCTGATTGCGGATCTATTCTCAGCGGGAGCATTGTTCACCACAACTGTGATCCCGTCCTGCGATTGACTCACTGTACTGCCCCTAAGACGGCAGTTGCAGAAAGAAGACTGGGAGGCACAATTGCTAGCTAGACGGTAAAAGGCCCGGCAGCAAAGAAACAGATCCTAAAATAACTGATATTGGTGGAGTTGTATCTGTATGCGAGATTTGATGTGCACCGTTGAGTGCGGTACGGCCGTTTACAAATCCTGTTCTCTTGGACTCGCATCCATTCCCGGGAAAAGTGCAGCGCAAAACAAATCCAAGACCGCTATCGCGGTATATTTGTCAGAATACGGGCAGTATTGGTACGATCGGGCACGTTGATGAGTCGACTTTCGTATAGTGGCCGGAGCAGACGGAATTGCGATTTAGGGGATGAAATCAATCTAGATGTGAATGAGACTGGTAAACCACTGTGCTCTTGCAAGGGGTAAGCCGGTATAAAACGACCGACACTCCACGCCAAATGACGACAAGGATTGCCAGAGCAGCAGTAAAGATCAAGAGACCAGGGCGGAGAGGAGCAAGTAAGTGCAGACCCGGCAGAAGAAGGGGATGCCTGTGCAGTTTTGCGGACCTCAGCAAGGGGGGTGTCACGATTTTAAGCTTGGGGGCCTCAAACTCTATTAGACTGCAGCGACGATATTTTTGCTAGAGACGCGTCGGGTCGACGCGCCGCACACGCGTTTGACTGGACTAACAATATAAATAACGCTTATGATGAATATTACTCTATCACCATGGCGTTTGGCAGAAGAGTGCATAGGTGCATCGGCGTGTCACAGCAATACCAAGGAGGGGGACTTCGTATTCTCTTACCGGCTGCGCTGACGTCTCTTCGGTCGAGAAATACTCTTGGCCAGCAATATCACGGGACTCAAAATAGCAGCGGAAAATTCGGTTGCTGTGTGGCAGCACGTTACAGGCAATTCCCTTTCAGTATCCTGCCTGTTTTGCCCGCCGCGGTAGAACCTCACATTCGTCATGGCATTCCATGTTCGGATCGGCTATAGAACTATAACAGCCATAGTCCAGCAAGTTAAATGACTTTAAAACATCCGGACGGATATGCATATTCACCGTATGCTCATTCTTACATATATCGTGTTCAACATGGGTCATATTACATACTTGTTTCTGACGATTGCATTGTGCGTAGGATGCGTTTACACTTTAAAAGGAACCGATTAGGTGTATGACAAATCAAATTGTACCTTCTAATCTGTGTCCTTTGACGTGTCGTCGCAAGTACGGCGAAGGCGAAGGACATGTACGGCTGTTGGCGCCGCGGTTTCTACGGTTCAGTCTGGAGGCTACCTCGACCGGCAGCCCTAGTCTGGGGATGGAGCCAAATTGATGTTATTGTGTAGGCGATCCCCTCCTATTCCCCAATGCCCACAACCTGGAATAAGTTGCAGCAATAGTCTAGCCACCCATGGAATGCCGTTCTGACCACATCAAGTGCAGTGTCCAGTTTTATTGACAATTTCAGCTTAAATTCCGGAGGTATTGCCGTTAGAGGTCTCGTATGATATCTGGCCATTGCCAAATTCAAACAGACTTGGATCGAACCGTCTGTTGTACACAATAGGTCTTTTTAAGTTACATCATTCATAAAAAGAACAAAATATTCTAGATGAAGTTGCTTGTGTTGCACCAAGTCCGCGTCAACAAACAGAGTTTTCATGGCGCTCCTAGACGCGTCGCTGACGCGTCAAGCGACAGCTAAAACTGGTTCAGCACGCAATTTGAGGAAGATTAGGACGAACTTTCATTTTGCTTTTGCAACGCAACTCTTTGCACGTGTCATCAACACCGCGAAGTCCACTCACTGCACTGAACTGTAAACAGAGAACCTGACTCCTTTAATTTTGTTCTGCTTAACAAGTTCAGGACTAAAGTCTTGGGAATGAGTCCAGAACGAACCAGAACGAAGTCCTGGTTGTTTGTTGAGTTGGACACCGCCGCAGGATCTATTTCGGGGTCCCACAGCTGGTCTATCGAACCCGAGCCAGGACTGGCGATAATTTGGCAAATTATTTGTTGTGAAATGAACAATTTCCGGGTGTATCGTACCGTATCGTACACCCTATCGCCCAAGGAGGCCCAAAATGCTGACGGTCCTGCCACGACGGCGGCAGGAAGACCTCCGCTCCAACCGGTTCCAGGCACAACTGCGCGATTTGTGTGCACAGCCAACCCCAGGCGGAGCCCCACACCTCTCCACGAGAACGCAACTGGTTTCAGGAGCAAGGCTTATCTGCAACCTCGGAGGAAGGTTCAAGCCGACCCGCTCTTTTCGTATCTCGGTCGTCGGCTTGGCACCTCTCGACCCGTATATATACCGTGTTCTGTCGTCCCTGCACATTTCCGCTTCCTTTCTTCATCCTTCTTGACCTGCTCTGCACTCCTCTCCACTAGCTCCCTAGTTCAGCTTCCGCTTTCTTCGAAGCTTTATTCTCCTTCTTGATTTCGTCGTCTTTCGGGAAAGCACAGCTCTTTTCCGGATACCTCAAAGTCTTCACCACGTTTTCCAATCTTCTCGGCTCGGCCCACCATCCCTACAACCACGCCCACACTGCTCCTTCGCAAGGTAGTGGGGAAATTCGAAACACGGATTAAATTTCTCAATCTCCGTTAGCTTACTCTTAAATTCTACGCAATGGCTCCTCACGCTCTCGAAGAACAAGGCTCGTCCTCCTCTGCTGTCCCGGAAGTTTTGTCCGGATACACCTCGGTCAATGTTTTCTCCGACAAGGCGAAGACCGAAGACGGGTTCCTTCTCTCCGACTATACCTATGAGAATGCCTCTGTCAAGCGCGTTGGCGGAAAGTTGGAGGTTACTCCTACCAAGGTCGACTACCAGTTCAAGGTTGACTTGAAAGTGCCCAAGACTGGGTATGTGTTTGCTCTCAATTCCTATCTGTGCAGAAGATTTTTACTGACTCAGTTGACAGTCTTCTGCTTGTCGGTCTCGGCGGCAACAATGGTTCGACTTTGACCTCGACCATCATGGCCAACAAGTATGGCATTAGCTTCCGTACCAAGAACGGCTTGCAAAAGCCAAACTACTACGGTTCTGTTACCCAGGCCTCTACTTTGAAGCTTGGTGTTGATGAGGAGGGCCGTGACGTCTACGCGCCTTTCAACGAGATCTTGCCTATGCTCCACCCTAATGACATTGTCATTGGCGGCTGGGACATCAACTCTGCCGATCTTGCTGAGGCTGCTTCTCGCGCTAAGGTTCTCGACTACGACCTTCAGCGTCAGCTTACCAAGCACCTGTCGCAGATCAAGCCGATGCCGTCCATCTACTACCCGGATTTCATTGCTGCCAATCAGTCCGAGCGTGCCGATAACCTGATCGAAGGCGACTCGAAGTGGGACCATGTCCAGCGCATTCGTAAGGACATTGCCGACTTCAAGGCCAAGAATGATCTCGAGAAGGTCATTGTCTTGTGGACTGCCAACACCGAGCGTTACTCCGAGATCATTCCTGGTGTGAACGACACTGCCGAGAACCTTCTCAAGTCAATCAAGGAGTCGCACGATGAGGTCTCCCCGTCCACCATCTTTGCTGTTGCCAGCATTCTTGATGGCATTCCCTTCATCAACGGTTCTCCTCAGAACACCTTTGTTCCTGGCTGCCTCGAGCTCGCCGAGCAGAACAAGTCGTTCATTGGCGGTGACGACTTCAAGTCTGGCCAGACGAAGCTGAAGTCTGTTCTTGCCCAGTTCCTTGTTGACGCCGGTATCCGACCCTTGTCGATTGCGTCGTACAACCATCTTGGTAACAACGATGGCTTCAACTTGTCTGCTCCCCAGCAGTTCCGCTCCAAGGAGATCTCGAAGAAGTCTGTTATCGATGACATGATCGCATCCAACCAGATCTTGTACAACGAGGAGACTGGCACTACCGTTGATCACTGCATCGTGATCAAGTACTTGAACGCGGTTGGCGATTCCAAGGTTGCGATGGACGAGTACTACTCCGAGCTCATGATGGGCGGACACAACACCATCTCCATCCACAACGTTTGCGAGGATTCTTTGCTTGCCTCGCCGTTGATCATCGATTTGGCTGTTGTCTGCGAGTTCTTCTCTCGTGTCACCTACAAGAAGGCTGGCACTGACGACGAGTTCGAGAAGTTCTACCCGGTCCTGAACGTCCTCTCTTACTGGCTCAAGGCGCCCCTCCACCGTCCTGGCTTCGACCCTGTCAACGGCTTGAACAAGCAGCGCACTGCGTTGGAGAACTTGCTCCGTGCCTTTGTCGGTCTTAGCCCGCAGAACGAGCTTAAGCTTGAGGAGAGGTTGTGGTAGGCTCTTTGTAGCTTTGTGATTTGATGGCTTGTGATTTGCTATTATTGTTGTGATTATTATTCTTCTATGAGGCCTTCTTTCAGGTTGGTATTATCTTCTGAGATATATTTTATTTTAAATAATGGAAATATTTTTATTTGACTCTATTGCTTCACTAAAAAACTGTAGAGCTGGCTTATAGCTGGGGATATGACTGAGCATTTTAGTTCTTCCATATCAAGTGGTTCGAACATCAACTGTCGTGAACTCTGCATTGGATATTTTACCTAGAAGCAAAGCTATTATGGCTCGTTTAGTATGACTGAGATAAACGGTAAATGACACAACATTCGTGCGCCGCTGCTTTCTTCACGTCATTGGCGTGGAGTGGCTACTTTCACCATCTGCATATGGCACAGTGAGAAGTTGCGGGTGGGCGAAGAGAAAAAGTTACCGGGTCGAACTTTAAATTATGCCCTGGAACCGCGAAGCGTTCCTCGAAGAAACACGCTACGTCGCCGCACCACCATCATCATATCCGCGTCTTCGCATTCATGCAGCTCAATTAGCCAGAGCATGCGTCCATCAATCACCTGCGCCGGGGCCGTAGCCCTCGTCGTCGTCCTTACACTCGCGTCGGCCGTCAGTGCGCTCTTCGACGACGAAGCCTTCGTCATCGACTGGCACAAGCCGTCTGTGGGCCTGATCTCGTCCGCCAACAATGTCGTCGTGTCGCCGTCCGCCGTCGTCTCCTTCTCGGCCGCCGGCATACTCGCGGGGCGCGATTCGGCGACCGGCTCGATTCGCTGGCGCCACTATCTCGTGGGCACGACTGTTCCCGAACACGCGGTGCTGACACGGCTCGACGACTCGACCATTCTCCTCGCAGGAGCGACCCCGAAGGACAAACAGATTTCGCATTTATCTGCATGGGCGGAGAATGACGGGTTTTCTGTGTGGGAGACCAATCTCGCCATTGGTGCGCCCGTGGACGTGGTCGCGAGTACACGGAAGGCGGCCGGCAATGTTGTTGTGTTGGGCAGCAAAGGCGCGGTGGTCCAGCTACGGAGACGGACCGGTGCAGTGACAAGCGAGTCGCAGCTCCCAAGCGGGGCCTCGCCGGTCGGTGTTGCCAGTTTGTCTGCAGACGACGGCGCAGAACCGGTCGCGGTGCTTGCCCGCGTGCAGGACAAAGGATTCGGTTACTATGTCGTTGGATCGGACAACGTCCTGTCAGAATTTATCGTGTTGGATGAGAATCCTGCCGTCATCGGGGTCGCAAAAGTGATTGACTCGGATGACATTGTGTCGTGGACACTGCCTGGCGTTCCTGGCGTTATCAAGCTCGCACAAATTACAGCCACACCCGAGCCGTCCGTCGTGGAGATTCTCGTGCAGAGCGCGTATTCGTCCGTGTCGATATCACGCGGACCGGCCGACACTCTCGTCGCGGCATTCACGACGACGGACGCGTCCTCGTGGGCGGAGACCTACACGTTTACAGGCGCGGAGATCCAGTTTGTCAGCAAGCTCGGCGCGAGGTCGACCTCGTCCACGTTCGCGGCCGCAGGTGGCGCCGCCGTCCTGTACGAGCTCTCGCCGTGGTTTGTCGCGGCGTCCACCGTCGGCCCGGCCGGCATTGTGGAGTTGACGAGCCAGCCGGCCGCGATCGCGCTCGGGTCCGCGATCGAGTTTGTGAAGTGCAGCAGCGCCGGCTGCTTTGCCGGGCTCGCCGGCGGCGAGAATGCGTACGTGTCCAGCCCTGCTGCTGGCGGCGGACGTGGAAAGGTTGCGTGGTCCAGTGACGAATCGACTTCGGACGTGGTCGCTGCGTTGTTTGTCGACCTCGAAGAAGAAGGCGAAAGCAGTTCGCTCGACAGCGTCTTGTTCGAGGAGCACTCGGCCCCACTGGATGCCTACGTCCACCGCGTGAGGCGGCACTTGGTCGCGCTGCGCGGGCTGCCCGAGTACGTCGTCGCGTTTGTGAAGCGGTTCACGTCGGGCGACTACAGCGCCATTCCGGTGGACACGAAGTCCAGCGTCGGCGACACGTTCGGGTTCCGCAAGTTCGTAGTGCTCGCCACCGGCTCGGGCGGCATCCGTGCGCTCGACACCGCGCACGGTGGCGCCGTCGCGTGGCGGCTTGACGGCGTCCTGGCCGGCGAGCAGATCGTCGGTGCCGTGCTCGGTGCTGGGCGGGGACAGGTGTTGGTGGTCGGCGCGTTCGGCAAAGTCGTGACCGTGGATGCCCATGCGGGAAAGATTGCTTCGGAAGGCAAAATTTCTGGACTCGCGTTGGGCGATAAGGTCGAATCGATCGTGTCCTTCGCGGACGGCGAGGAGCAGATTATTGGCGTGTGGACCGCTCACGGCGAAATGCATTTCTTGAACGATGTCACGCCTGCCGGGGCTGTTTACTTCACAAGGGAGGTCAGCAATAGCATCAAAGGATTTGTTTACAAAGAGGTGAGATGTTCCCCGTGCGGAAAGGGTATATTACGGTTGGGCTGACAATGCAATATCTATTCAGGGCCGGCTGACAGAAACTTGGACGTTCTCGCTTCCCTCGTCGTATGTCATCAGCGCGACGGGGATGCGCCATCCGCAGGACGTGACTGTGTCGATCGGCGTCGTTCTCGGCGACAGATCCGTTCTGTACAAGTACCTGAACCCGCACCTTCTCGCCGTCGCCGCCGTCGACCCGGTCACTTCCTCGGCGGCCGTCTTCCTCGTCGACAGCGTCTCCGGCCGGCTCCTGTACTCGACCTTCCATGAGAACGAGGGCGTCGACACCGGCGCGGGCGTCAAGCTCGTCGTCGGCGAGCACTGGGTCGTGTACAGCTACTGGAGCGACGGCGCCGCGCGGGGCGAGAAGGTCGTCGTGCTCGACCTGTTCGAGTCCGACATCCGCAACGAGCGGTGGAGCGGTACGACCGGCGGCAACTTCTCGTCGTTCGCGGACACGCCGGTGCCGTACGTGCAGGCGCAGGCGTACCTGCTGCCGGCGCACGTCGTGACGCTCGCAGTCTCGCGCTCGCGGTTCGGGATCACGAACAGGGACGTGATCGCCGCGCTCGACACGGCCCAGGTCGTCGTGCTGCCGAAGCGGCTGCTCGACGCGCGCCGGCCGGTCGACCGGGACCCGAAGGCGGACGAGAAAGAGGAGGGCCTGATGAAGTACGAGCCCGTGCTCGGCGAGGACCGGCGGTTCGTCGCCTCGCACGTGTACCCGGTCCAGGGCGTGCGCACGATCCTCACGACGCCGGCGAACCTGGAGTCGACCGTGCTCGTGTTTGCGTACGGCGTCGACCTGTTCTTCACCCGGATCACGCCGTCGCAGCCGTTCGACCTCCTGGCCAAGTCTTTCAACAAGGGCCAGCTGCTGATGACGATCGGCGGACTCATCATCGCCGTCAGGGTCGCGGGACCGATGGTCACGATCAAACAGCTGAACCAGTGGTGGGGCGCGAAAAAGTCGACGAAAAAGTGAGCTGGCGGCCAGCTCATGCCTGCTAGAGTCAAGATGGTGCACCCAAAGGAAAAAACACAAACTTTTTTTAATTGTTGGAATATATATATAATACATATGACATAGTAATGTACATGAGAACTTTATATAGAATTATCTCATCGTCCTGATCTTTTAAAATTTTTACTTTTTCATTTACTGTGTCTTCTTTGTTGACTCCGGCCCACTGAAAATCCAAAGGAACACAAACACGACCCACGCGCCGACGACGACGACGATGGACGTGATGTACGGCCACGCGTTCGGGATCGTGAAACTGCGCGGGAACTCGTTGTGGCCAAAGTGGCGGAGCGTGACGGTGCGCTTGTCCGTCACGAACGAGAGGCCGGCGCGCTTGTAGTTGAGCACGAACGAGAACACGCCGTGCTGGTCCGGCGCCTTGAACGCGGCCGCGTAGACCTCGGCCGCGCCGTCGGCGGTCGGCCCGCGACGGCCGAGCGTGAGCCGGTAGTACGGGTCCAGCATGGTGAACTCGAGCTGCACGTCGCTCGCGACGTACGGCTGCCATTTGTCGTCGACGTACTCCGAGAGCGCGACGGAGTACTCGATGTCCTCCTTCACGCGGTAGCTCTCCGGGGAATCCTCGCCGTCCGTCGCGTTAGCGTAGTTGTGCGTCACGGACGTGAGCTTGATGACGCCGCGTTCCTGGAAGACCCACTTCGAGACGGACGCGGCGAACTCGCGGTTCGCGGACTCGCCGTCGGCGAACGCGGTGTCGGACACCAGCGCGCTGCTGGCTGCAAACACGACGCGGGCGTTGTTGCGGGCCTGGAAGGCCGCAACGAGGAAGGCCTGCGTGCCAGTCACAAACGGCGCGTCGGACGACAAGGCCTCCTCGGCCGGATCGTACACGTACGCGGTCTCGGGCGCCCGCAGTACGGGCACGATGAGCGGGTTGTTGCCGAGACTGAAGGCCGAGCCGGCAGGGTACTTGATCTTCTTGGACGCGTCGGACAGGCCGGCGAGGCCCGGAGCGGTGACGGTCGTCGCGGGGTCAAGCAGGAGGGCGGTGTGCGTGTCCGGTGCGAGCGCAGGGTCGAAGTTGAAGTGGTCGACTAGCAGGGTGTCGCGGACCGGCAGGGCGATGTCGAGCTGCTGTGCGAACTCGCGCACGCTCGAGAGCGCATGCTCAGCCGGGTTGAGGAGCAAAAGGACGTTGCCGCCTGCTGAGACAAAGTCCAGCAATGGCTTGGCCAGAAGATTCGGCCCCAGGGCGCGTTGGGTGGCCGGAAGCGTGAGGATGACGTGGTCGTATGTCCTGTCGCCGAACGCGAACAGCCCAAGGTCCGGGTCGTTCGGCGAGCGGAAGTCAATGGCAAACTTGCGGGCTAGACAAGGAGTATTAGCAAAGTCACGCAAAAGTGTTGACAGAGCAAAAGCGGGATCATCACCTTCCAAGTCGTCGAAGAAGACGCTGTGGTCTTCTTTGACAAACGACCCGTCCTGGACGACCAGCAGCCGCGGGCCGGTGGTGGAGACGCCAGCAGCGAGCTGCGCCAATGCGGCCACGAGCGCGATGACGAGGAATTGGAGCATCGCCGGGGGGGGAGGGCGGGTGCGGGAGGGAGCAAGAGGGGGGGGAGATCAGATGGGGAAGAAGACGCGTGGCCGGCTTCAACTGAATCGTTGTAGATGGCCGTTTCGCGATGGTCTCGAGGCTGAGGAAGGGCGTAAGCGCGGCGAGGGGCGCGTACTGCACGTGGCAAGTTGGAGTGACGCGGCGTGGCAGTGTTGCCAGAGCCAGTGACCGCGCCGTCCGGCCAATCACGCGCCGGCGAATCCGGCGGACCTCTGCCGCCCAATCCGGCCTAGCGCCGGCCGTGTTATCAGAGGCTCAGGGTTAGGGTTTTGCCCTGGGAGCTCAATCGCAGCAGCGCCGCACGGCCTTTTGCTGTGGATTTTTTGGCCGCCGGCGTCGTCACCACTATCGTCGTCACCTCATCACCACCACCACCACCACCACCGCCTCCACCAGGTCCCGCTCCCTGTCCTCGTGCACTCCTCCACAGCGCGTCTCTCCGCATGCGCGCGCAAGATGCATTCGTCTCGCCGCGCATGCTTTGTCCTGCTCGCGCTCGCCGCAGCCTTCCTCGCCGCCGCCACGAACCTGCTTCGCGTCGCGCGTGAGCCTCCACCGGCCTCGTCCTCCTCGCCGTCCTCGTCCCCGTCCGCCGCCCGTTCCTACGCCATGCTCACGTCCTCGCGCTCCGTCTCCGCGTCCTCCGAATCAGCATTGTCTCCCATCGCCCTCGTCCTGTCCTCGCTCTCCGCCGCCCTTCTTGGCTCCACCGACCGCCTTCTCCTGCTCCTCCCCAAGCCCCCCGCCACCCCTGCTGCCCGCGTTGCGGTCGCCATGTTTGCCGCCTCTGAGGCGTCCGATATTCCCGCGTTTGACTCGCCCGCGTCTCGCTCGTCCTCGTGCTCCGCAAAAGACGAGTTTATGTCGTGTCCGCCGGGGCTGAGCGACCCTGTCGACGCGCCAACATCACCACTCACGTTGGCTGAGGGCGAGTACGCGCTTGCTCTCTGCGCGCTTTCCTCTTCCGCCGCAGACTGCGCGCCGACCACGGCCTGCTTCCAGCTTGGCATCTGCTCGAATCACGCGGCGCCGCCGCCGCTCGCGCCGGGCCTGATGCTCTACAAGCCGCCGATCGTGTCGCGGCCACAGCCGCCCCAGACGACACACTTGCTCGCGTCGCTCCTGGGCCCGTCCTCTCGCACGACCCTTCTTCTTAGAGCATTCGCAAAGAGCATCTCGAAATTTAACATGTCGCTCGTGTCGGACGCCGACACTAGCGAAGAGCTGCCAAAGCAGCCAATAAGCACATACACGGTCGTACCCCAGCCGACTTCTTATCCAGCATCTTATGATTCCCGGCCTGCACACGATGGCCGCAGTAACGACAATAAAAATAATCTTCATGACAGCGAATACATAATCAATGATGACGCCTTGCCAGAGGACACGAATACAATTGACAGTCACGACATGAACGAGCACGCGAGTATAGAAAGTGACAGCATTACATCGGCGGGTTTGAAGGCCCGTGGCAAACAAATCGGCGAACCGTCTGACGATGGTCATGATGACCCTGACTCGCAGACGACAGCCTCGTTTGTCTCCTTGAAGCAGCCAGGTGTTTCCGACGACCACCTCGTGCCGCAAAAGTCGAACAAATCCTCGGGCATTGCCAAGCGTCTCAACGTGCGCGAGGTATTGGCTGCCAGCAGCAACGGGTCCTCGTCCAGTCTCGGCCTCGTTGTCGCCATGGTCTGCTTTGTCGCGATGGGCATGTAATATCAGCACCCCCTCAATCTGCCTGTTTTCATTCTCCGGACGGTGTCATTCACATAGACTTCATCACGTCCGTTTACCGATTTTTGGGTTGTGTCATTTTCTGTTCTCGAGGTTGGGTATATACTAACTTTTAATATTGTAATTGGATTTTTGAATAATTCGGCTACGTACCGTTATTCTTTGCTGTTTCTTTTTTCTGTTTGGTCGGTATGGATATGAGCGCAGTTATTAAAGTTGGATTTCATATAGGGTGTCCATGACGTTGTTTGTGGCTGTGAGAGGTAGAAGTTTGCATGCTGTCTTCCGCGTGGCGACTGTTACATTTTTTTTTTACAAAAGGATATTAAATGGGTTTGGAGTTTTTCTCTTTTTCGTTGTTTCACTATCTGTCATCTTTCGCTTCTACATACGGTGAGCATATGCATGTTGGTCATTTTGCATATTTCTTTTTTATCAAGTCGTGGCTTTTGCTTTTTCAACGCATATCTAGTTAATCTTTTCATTTCTCTTTGTATTGGGAGGTTGACTGTGGAGGAGGTGGACTGTAACGTACGCATAACTTGACAATTTGTTTAAAACAAAATGCTGAAAGCATTACCGCTTGCGAAGATGGAAAACCAATTGCGTCTTTGCAGTGGGATGTTGTTATCCCAGCATTTATAGGTCAAGGGTTCTGCCGTGTTCGTTCGAACATTTCAGGAACAAATGCCTGATTAGGAAACGATAGTTCGAGAATGTGATTTAAAGCATCAATAATTGCACGGACTGCAACCAAATCACTCCACGTGAACTCATTCCTCGATTCGTCAACCCACAAAATCACTCCTATGACAAATGACGAAATAAAATCAAATATACAACTGCAGACTCCCAAATTCGGGAGCTTTGATCACCGAAGACGCCAAAAATGCAACTTCATCTTCTTTCTCGCGTGGTTCGCCGACCAAGTCGCCTGCTATATCACGTTATACGTAACACTTTTTGCTGTTCTAACGGTCGATATGCAATACAGATCCTTCTCCGGGTCCCTTGGCTGTGCGGACGCGACGATCCTGTCGATCATTTTGTCGATCACATCCGCTTCAACGCTGCCGTTCAACTCGCCGCCGTCTTCCGCGATCATTGGGCCGATCTGCTTGCGCCAGAGGCCGTAATACCGTCCTTTCAGGGCAAGCAACTGCTGGTGCGTGCCCTCCTCGACGATGCGGCCGGCATGCAGCACGACAATCTTGTCCGCCGACACGACTGTCGACAGCCGGTGCGCAATCACGAGCGTCGTCCGATTCTGGCTGAGCCCGCGCAGCGCGATCTGTATGTTTTGCTCTGACTCGACGTCCAGCATCGCGGTGGCCTCGTCCAACAGCAGGATTGGCGGGTTCTTCAGGATGGCTCTCGCGATCGCGATCCGTTGCTTCTCGCCCCCAGAGAGACGCAGGCCGCGCTCGCCGACAATGGTGTTGTAGCCCTCAGGAAGTCGAAAGATCTTGTCATGAATCGACGCGGCTTTTGCCGCGGCGTAGACCTCCTCGTCCGTCGCGTCTAGCTTGCCGTACTTCAAGTTATACATTATGGAGTCGTTAAATAGCGCGCACTCCTGCGGCACCACGCCTATGGAGCCGGCCAATGACGCCAGGGTGACGTCTCTGATATCCTTACCGTCGATCCTAATCGTCCCGGAGTCAACGTCGTAAAACCTGACCAGCAGCCTAAACAAAGTCGACTTGCCACCGCCGCTCTCGCCCACAAACGCCACGGTCGAGCCGGCGGGACACCGCAGACTGAGGTCCGAGATGGCCTCGGCATGTTCGGCCTTGTAGCCGAAGTTGACGTTCTCAAACACAACCTCGCCACCTTCGCTGCCGCCGCCTCTGCTCACGGCAAGGTCTGCGGCGTCCGGCCGATCAGCTACGTTCGGTTTCGATTCGAGCATGATAAGCAGCTTCTCGGCATTGACAAAGTTGTCACTCGTTATCTTCAGGAAGCTCGTCAACTGATCGAGTGGATCTAGGCAAGGATAGGTTTAGTAAACCACGCGAACACAGACGACAACTCGCAAACTTACATTGCAGCTGCTTCATGTAAGACAACAGCGAGACGAAATATCCAACCTGCTCCTCTCCTCTCGCGACTTTCACCGCCGCATACGCGCACGAAAACAGGAGCAGCACTGTGAAAATCGAGTTTTGAGTAAGACTCAGAAGATGATTGCTCGACTCAAAACTGACGTCCTCGGCATACAGCGTCTCGAGCGAGTCGCGATAGCGTTCGACCTCATACTCCCGCGCGTTGAAATACTTGACCGTCTCGTACGCCGCGATCGTGTCATGCCGAATGCGCGCGGCCCTGACGACGGACTTGTATTTCCGCCGCTTCTGGTCCCGCCTGGTGCGCGACAGGGCCGTGTTGGTGTACACGTACGCTGTCGCGACGCAGATCACGACCGCGGCAAAATACAGGTCAAACTCGACAACAAAGTATCCAATCGCAAGCACGATGTCGAGCACCATCGGCACGAGATGAAACGTGACGCGCTCGACGAACGACGAGATAGCCCGGCTGCGGTCCAGGGTCGAAGTGATCTGGCTCGAGCCTTCCTCCAGATAGTAGTCCACGCCGAGACTGAGAGCATGGTCAAAGCCGAGAATCGCAAGCCGGGAGTCCGAATAGTGCACTATGGTCATCCATAATCGGTCCTCCCAATACCCCAATATTGACCCGCGGCCTTGAGAATATCTTATGATCAGATAAAGCGATAACTCTTTCCACGGAACGCTCACTAAATCAAAGCACTCCAATTAGCTTATGAAAATAAATACAGCTGCAAAATTGAGAGTTCTTTATACCTTTGCCATTGTCCGTCGATAGTAAATTCGTCACTTGTCCAAGTTGATATGGAAGTGCGAGATTGACAAGCCGCCTGGCCAGAACGATAAGAACGCAGAGCACTGCATTCAGCTGAAGCCGCCGGTCGTGAGTGGGCCAAACGTAAGGAAAAAACCGCTGGTCATCCGTTAGTAACAAAAAGATACTAGAATGTCCCAGATGTCGCACTTACAACATAGTATTGGCCATAACTCCAGATGGAGCCAGTAGCAGCCGAAGCCGTTGAACTTGGCTTCGAGTTATCTGATGTACTACTCTTTTCACTGGTAGATTCCCATTTTCCCATTGCAATGATATGCCAACTAAAAACGAAAGTAGGTAGCACAGAAAAAGCAGAGATCCAAAAGGTAGTCAAAAATAGAGCGGATAAAGAAGTCGGGCGAGTCTGGCCACCGGATGGCAAGTCACCGAGAACTACGTAGTGAGACTCGCCTGCGGAATTGGCCAAATACAGAATTAAAGCCGGCTAGTCGGATTTACAGTTATGCATAACGGGCATTGCGGCTTTAGTGGGGGATACGGGAATTGCTACGCGCCACTTCCCAGGAATTTGCTTCTGAAGGTACACAGAGTGATAATGGTACGAGCCTGTATGAATAACAGAGCGGGAATTTATCAATCGAGAAATCAAACGGACATTCATTAAATAGTCGGTCAGGCAAGATCAAGAGGATGGAAGAAAAGCTATATCCGACAATCCGCTGCAGTCCAGAAAAGAAAGCACCTATAAATTGGCCCGACATTCAACATTTTATGACTGCCAAACTTCTCTTTGTGTCATATCTTCTAATTATTTCACAAGCTGAAAAGTATTGTGGAAAGAAGAAACAAGTCGCAGTTCATTGGCCTTGAGGGTGATTGGCATACTATTTTAGTACATATTTCGCTTTTTATTCGTGCTACCGTTAATAAATATGAACTTATGACACAGAACTGCAAAGGTCCTAAATGTCGCAAGACTGTTCAATGAAAAAGAGCTCAAGCGGTCTAAGAAGAGACTTAGACACCTACTTTCACGTGCTCGTTCCCATGCGCCCCTGCATAAAATGACATGTCATCCGAAATGCAATGACGTCAGCGCCTCGAACTTTTGGCCACAAACTCAGTAGCAGGTCAAGTCAAGTCCATTGGACATCAGATGTCTATTAGAACAGGCCGAGGGCAAACCGTAGTCGTCATGATTGTCATCTCTCTTAGAAAGGAAATTTGTTAAAAATGTGATACGAAGTTCATGGAGGCCCAATCAAGGAAAATCTTAGTTGTCGATCGGCGCCTGCCACCGCGTGAGTTTGCCCGTTTTCGGTCTCTAGGTAGTCACGATCGAACTCATTCATCTTCGGCGTGCGATCTGCCCTCCTGTCGATCAGGCTTTCCAACCACAGTCCATGTATTTCTTCAATTGACGAATATAATGCAATTTGGTGTGACGTAAGCGAAAGTATCTCGGATCAACATTTAGAGACTAGGTAACTACATCATCGGCTCAGTTGTTCTTGGTCCATGATCTGTGTAATCTAAAGAACAGGTGAAGTCATGACGCACTGTCTGAACGTTATATGACTCGAGCGAAGATTCCCTTATATTCCGTTCATTGCCGCAGCATTGCTGATTCTTCCTGGCGCTATCAGCAATTCCCTTGCGATATCAATCATTCCACACCTCTGAGAACTTTGGACAAGATACAGGACTTGCTAAAATGAAGCTGATTTACTTCTTGGTGCTGCTCTATGCGACCGTCACCGTTTCGGCGTGGGGTACATTCCATTCACATAGTACGCCTGGTAAGAGATCAATCTCATTTATATACATGCGTTCTATGGAAATTTGAGCTCACCTCTCACAGAGTATGACACCTGGGATACGAAACGGATCGCACAGTAAGTGCATGGACATAGTCTAGAATGTAGAAACAATCTAACAGAACAATTCTCAAGGTGGCTTCACGACAACAAAATTAGCTACCTGGACACCCAATCTCGCGACGACCTCCTCGGCCTTGTGCGCAAGAACTGGAACGCCGCGACTGCGTCCGCGTCTCCATTCTCGACTTGGCAGAACAATCGGCTCGCGAATTACTTGAGGCGCAAGGGCGTCGAGGTCAAAGAAACCGAAGAGGAGAACCGCGAGTGGCTCATCAAAACTGCCGACAGTTACTGGCATCAAGCGATCGAGGAAGTCGAGGGTGGGTATGGCAGCGTCAAGGACTACATATTCGATACGTAAGTGCAGAGACTGCAGATTCATTTCGCGAGCAAGTATCTAATCCATATATAGGTGGTCTGATTCCGCTTTGAAAAAGTTCTTGGATAGTCACCGCTTAAGTGCACCAATCGGGTCGACCAAAGACGCACTTCTTCAAAAAATCAGAGACAACTACGATTATATCTATGATCAGGCTGGGGCAAAGTCAAGCGATGCAGCGGATTGGATCTTTGATGCTTGGTCCGATTCAGATCTGGCAGAATGGCTAGTCAGTCATGGATACGCCGTTCCCAAGAAATCGACGCGCCGTGATCTGATTCGTCTTATCGAGGAATATTCGTCCGAAGCGGCCCGTAAGTCACGAAAGGCAGGCTCGTCCGCACAGGTCGCATTCAGCCACCTGCAAGAAGATATTCTTGACGCCGGTGGAGAAGTCCGTGATTCGGCATTTGATACTTGGTCCGAGTCTGACTTGAAAGAATGGTTCGACGAGCATGGAATTGCGGTTCCTCAACCCTCCAAAAAGGACAAGGTCAGCAGCCCACTGGTTTAACGATAATAGCAGAATTTGACTAACAGAATAAATAGCTCATAGCTGTGGCACGTCGTCATAAGCATCTTCTAAAACAGGATATTGAGAAGGCAGCAAGTCAATTCGCTCAGGTATACGGAAGCGCGTCAAAGAAGACACAGGAAACGAAGGAGTCAGTTGAAACTTTTACGGACGAATCATTTAATGAACTCGCGCAGACCTGGTCGGATTCTCGAATGAAAGAATATCTGCTATCTCGAGGAATCATCGCCCCAGAAGATACACCTACTCAGCGACTGAGAGATCTCGTCTGGAAAAACCGCAAAACCCCGATTGCGACGTGGGATTACTGGTCTTTCGAGTCTTGGTCCTATGAAGATCTTCAAAAGTGGCTGAAAGAACAAGGCGGTCAAGTCACCGGCGGCCGTGACCAATTAGCTTCACAGGCTGGACGGATATTTGATACACTCCGCCAAAAGGGTGGCGATGAGTATGCATCTGCAGTCACAAATCTGCAAGACATGTACAACTCCGCCAAAGATGTGGCCTTCGACACCTGGAGCGACAGCGACCTGAAAGCGTATTTAGATACGTATGGTATTAAGACGTATCAAGGCTCCACAAGGAATGAACTGATCGCTGCAGCTCGCCGACACACTTCGTTGTTCCGTCATGGCGCAAACCCTGACGGGTGGGCTTCCACCTTGGGCAAAGCCAATGAGTATTTGATGAGCGGCCTGCATGGTGCAGCCAGCGGAACCAGAAAACTATCAAAAAAGATGCAAGAGGGGGTTAGTGAGGGTATCAAGAAATTGGGGTTAGAAATTTAATCTAACCGTTTCTTGTAACATTTATATGTGTCGCCTCCTGGGTTAGTAGGTATTTTATGGGGTATTTTGAATAATTTAGCTAGCTAGGGAGATTTGGATAAATTATCCAAATAAACAGATAAGGGATCAGATAAGGGATTCGACTGTTGTACAGATAAGGGATCAGATAAGGGATTCGACTGTTGTAACTTTACTATCATTAACGGAAAAACAACGACGTATTGCTGTGCTATCTCAATAAAATATGCTGCGTGTTCGATGGCAAAGAATGCTAGGGGTCAACGATTCTTGCTGAATCTCTTTCGCGGTATCCCACAAATAGAAGTCAAGTAAGATCGAGTTAATTTTAGACTCGGGATGTACTTTCAAGATTTCTTCCTTAATAACCTCAACTGACCAGATACTGCATCCCCGAAGTTCGACCTCGCGTTCGTCGCCATGAGCAATCATTTTGAGATCGGTAATATGTGCGCTTAGATCGGTAGAGTATTCCAAACACCCCAGGGAGTGAAGAATCTGAGGAACACGATAGTCTGCAAACATAGAGATTTGGTCGATATCATAAAAGGTTCCATATGAAGATTGGTTAAAGCAGGCCCAGATATCTGTGATGTTAGTCAAATCCAAAGAGGTCGAACTGGATAGATCGCACTAACCTGACACTAAAATCTGCGCCCTCTTATATATTTTCACTAAACACACCGGGCCAATTAGCATTGGGTTCCATCTCAAATATCATGGTAGCAAAAAATACCAGTTCGTCCTTTATATTCTGATTCGTCTCTAAAACTTGGAAATGAGCTGGTAATCAGTTCGACAAGCTTGACGGCAGATCCGTTTGCCTGCTCTATGCAATGAGAAAAACTGCCTTCAAAGCACTAATTTCGAGTTAGTCTAAATATGCCTAGAATGCAGTAGTAATAGTGCAATACTTGCCTCGGTCAGTATCCTGCCTGACTCGCGGAGACATGCTACTCGCTCTTCTAGCATTGGGACCTGCTCCGTCGTGTCGCTTCTAAATACATGCTTGATAAGGCTGTCTGGGCATTTTTCCAAGTCTGTCCAAAACGATGGTGTAGTGATTGGTATCCCTGTTCGAGGTTAACATCACTTTGCCAATAAGGAGCATGGATAATGTGAACCTTCGCTCAGTGCCCGGTTGACAGCGGCACATAAACTCCAATAGCCAGTCCAGCTCTGACCTGCCCAGTTGACTGTGAATCTCTGCGTATCAGATTTGCCGGTGTCTTTGGTGTCAACGTCCGACCAGAAACTGAAGTTCCACAGGTCGACAAGAAATATCCAATCCACAGTCGTCGCACTCTTCTCTTTGGGATTCAAAACATTGTCACTCCAACTCTCAGTCGAGTACGATTTCTGTTGCATTGCGGCATAAATCTATGGTCCAATCTGGTCAGTCTAAAATCGGATATCTGCGTATGTTTGTTTCATGGGGCGCGCACGCTTTCCGCAGCTCTCCGACAGGCGTCTTCGGATATTTTGACATGAGTGGCAGAGTCTGATATGAACTTTGCACTTTCCAAAACGCCTGTAGACCCCGTAGTCGAAACCGTCTGCATTTGCGAGGTCATCCTTTAGTGAAGGTAACAGGACGCGTGATTGGGTTTCTTTCTGGGTTCAACTTCGTAGTTCTCGTTTGAATATAGCTTCGCTTTCAGGGGTAAATTAAATCGCAACCCCGGATCTAGTTCACGTGCACCGTCTGACATCTCCATCAGACCTTCCACGACTCGCAACATTATGTGGCGCTCTGGTAGAATATTGTCCGTTACAATCGTGACCAGTCGCAGACACTTTTCTTCGTCAGTACCGCGGGCAGCTCTATCTCTCTGCAACAGACGCTGCTTAATTACCGGAGGATCAAAAGGAATCGGCTTCGCGATTGCATCCAAGTTTGCCAGTGAAGGTGCATCATGCGTGCTGATTGGCAGAAATGTTTTGAATGCCCGGGGTGCTGCCGAGAGACTAGATGTAGTGGACGGACAGGAGCATACTGCAGTGCAGCTAGATGTTTCTGCCATACGAAGGCCCTGGACTGCAGACGACTTAGGCGGAATTGTGAGTTGCAGCTGGACGGGTTCGGGTACAAAATGATGGGAATTGCTTGCTAACAATATCTAGGATCCTCAGTCCATTGACATTGTCGTGAATGCGGCAGGTAAAGCTGTCTCAATTGTCGATAATGCCGCTTGCCTGATGCACTAACTCTAGTCCTTTAGGAATACCGCAACAAAAGCTGCTGTGTTTTACATCCCCAGAAGAAATAGAAGACATTCTATTTACAAATCTTCTCGGAACGATATATTCATGTCGCACTTTTGCGAAATCAATGATGCGGACCAAACGAGACAGTTGTATCATCAACATTTCGTCCGTACTTGCGTCTCGCGCTGGCAGGGGATCATCAGTGTATGCGGCTTCGAAGGCTGGAATCGAAGGTATGTTTCCTTCGTGTCTCCTCTCATAATCACTCCATATTTCTATGTATGTTTGGCATAACGAACTATCATCTCAAGGATTAACACTGGCGCTGGCCACTGAAATGGGCGGCAAGAATGTTCGTGTTAACGCGATTAAGCCAGGACTTATACGCACTGAAATGACAGAAAATACGGTAACCGATCGACAGGTAGACGAATTTTTGGCGCGTATACCAGCATCGAGGTTGGGAACTGCGGAGGAGGTAGCAGATGCTGCTTTGTTTCTTGTTCAGAACAAGTATTGTAATGGAACAATTCTCTCTCTCGACGGTGGTTTTACTGCAACTTTGTAAATATAATGATTAAAATGATTAATTGTACAGTTTTGCCAGTCTTGGAGTTTAATCAATATCGATGGCCTCGTCCTCCTCATCAAGAAGTATAACTTCATTTCCATTGATCTCACTCTCAGTTGGCTTGCTGCGCTTCGTATCAAGCGATAGATCGTCTTCCGCTTTCCTCTTCACCCCGCTGACGACGTCGCCATTCACCGACGCCGTTTGAGTGGCTGTAATGTCTTCCTCCTCGTTCTCCATTTTGTCCTCCTCCGGTTTGACTGGCTTTCGAGGGATTTCAGGTATATTGTTCAGTTTGAACTGCTCGTCCGAATCGCCTTGTGGAAACTTCTTTGCTTCGACCAGAAATTCCAAATTTACTCGCGCGGTTCCTTCATCTGGTTCTTCTTCGTCTATAATAGTCACAAACGAGCCATTGGTCAATCCAAGCTCCTCGAATGTCTTGCCCGTATTGTCGTCAAACTCAACGTCGTAGAGGAGAGTGGATGTGACGACGCTGACTTCGTCCGAGTACCCCAACTGCTTTTTCAAAACTTCCTCGATAAATGTACCCAACTCCAGTTTTTCTATGTCGACCTCAATTCCAGAGCGTGCAACATTACACACTTCACATAACGGATTTGGTTGCCTTAGGGATTCTGTGCTGAAAATCCTCTCCGGCTGACGGGACAAAAACACTACCTTTGCATGGTCCAAGTCGTTGTTCAGTACTTTGAAGCTCTGCAAAACACAAACTCCAGCAATGATCGCATTAGTAGTTGCGATTGCCGGAATAATGTTACCCGCAATCTGCTTAATGTCGAACTTGGATTTCCGCTCGATGTCAAACACCTGTGACCGCAGATTTGCTGCCGAGACAACGAAGTCAAGTGTATCATCGTCATCTTTATCGAAGGACAATATAGGATTTGGAGCGCCTGACGCGGAATCCTTCTGCAACTGTATCAGACGCTTGGTCAAGCGATCGATGCTGTTGGAAAACACGGCGAAGTTCTCTGAAACTGACCAGACCGGCTGATCATCAGCAGCGATTACCGTGGCTGGCGAAGTAAGTTCTGTCTCACTGATAGAAAGCACTGTATCATAATCTAAAGCAACAGGAGGTTTTCTATGCTTCCAGGCGTCTGCCATGGATAATAGTCTATCGATGTCAATCTTGAAAACTTTCTCAAACACCAATTTTGAGTATTCGGGAGTTCCAAAGGCATCCTTCACCCGTTGTAGCTCCACTACTTCCCGCCGAAGATTTCCAATCTCCTCGGCTAAAATCGTCAGTATTATGTCCAGCACTGCAAAATAGAAGTGATACTGTCATACCGTTGTCAGCTGTCACCGAGTTATCAAGGTCAGGACTTTCGTCTTCGTCAATGCCAAATAATTGACTAAAAAGATAGCTCTTTGCCCATACTATGCAATGTATTGGCTGACTAGGAGTTGTTCGAATTGTGCATACTGGAAAACTCTTTGGTACTTCTTTTGGGTTGCATTCATAGCATTCAGTTTTGCCCTTTCAATAATCATTAGCGATGATCCGAATGGAAAAAATGTTTGCTCTTCGTACCTTCACTATAACTTGCACTTGCCCATTGAGACCTGTTGTGCCGCTCTCGATTAGTGGTACATCAGATGTTAGGCACATTTTATTGACATATCTCCTTGCGTCTAAGTTATCCAGGGCATTGAAAACGAGATTGAACGATCTAAACCAATCTACGTCGAATTGCGGATCCTTGATGTTGGCGTGGTGCGCCACGAGCTTGACATTGGGGTTGAATTTAGACGCAGTCTCTTTCGCAACCTGTAAACGTCATATTAGATAGAGAGACGCGTGGAGAAGAGGCTCAGGAGCTGTACCAGTGCCTTCGACTTTTTGATGTGCTCGTGTCCAAACAAAAATTGCCGATTGAGATTACTTAAATCGATAGTATCAAGATCCACCTGTAACACCTCAGTAAATCATATGAAGATTACAATTAAGTAGCAAAAGTCTTACCAAATGAACTTCACCGAATCCAGTCAACACGAGATTCTTAAGCAGCTCACACCCAATTCCACCGGCACCGACCATTAATACTCGAGCTTTCTTAACTGTATCGTACACCCCTCCCAGTGATTCACTCGCATATGTTTCCCGGGTCATGGTTAATCGAATCTCTCGTAACAGTCACGGTGTCGTTTACGAACTCTACGTCACCGTGTATCGACGACGCGTTTCGTCGCGCTCAATAGTTTTCACGTGACTGACAGCAATTACGAGGGCTTTGTTCTCTTTGATTTTGATCTTGAATAATTGACGTAATTAAAGTAGATTGCCTAATACTATAGCTCAATGGAAGATATGTTAAGTATATATAATTAACTA
Organism: Lipomyces sp. NRRL Y-27488; assembly: GCA_030556275.1. NCBI lineage: Eukaryota > Fungi > Ascomycota > Lipomycetes > Lipomycetales > Lipomycetaceae > Lipomyces > Lipomyces sp. NRRL Y-27488. The sequence goes on along the minus strand of JAKTPS010000020.1, from coordinate 13,739 downwards.
AAGTTTGTAGCATTGACGTTTGTTGGAAATTGAGTGATTGTGGTCCAAGATAACTCGCTTAGTACACGGACCGTATATAGGCGCTCCTATAATTTCTTTTACTTTTGTTTGTTTATTTTGCTCGATTCCTTTATACGAAGAAGAATCGCTGCTTACAGGCAGATTACTTGGCGATGGATTCCGGCGTACGTCAAATAGGCGCAAATTACATTGGGGATTGTTGACAGTTTTCTGGAATAGGAAATTCTGCGGCTTCTATGGTCCGGATGACCAGTTGGTTTCTTTATTCGCCGTTCGCTGCTGTCGCGGTTGATTTCCTTTTACCCCGCACACTCATTTCTTACGTCTTTAAGATTAAATAACAAATGGATCAAAAAATGGAGGAATCAAGTTTCCGCAGGAACAATGGCCTCGCTCGTCCGGAAGGCTCTTCGAAGCCTGCCATCATTATCGCTGCGTTCGCCGGATTCGGCGGTATCTTGTTTGGATACGACACTGGTTCTATCTCGGGCATCCTTGCAATGCCGTCTTTTATTCGCCAGTTTGCGACGGAGACGGATATGCAGACCGGCGTCCCTTACTTGAAATCATCTCAGATGTCGTTGATCGTGTCGATTTTATCAGCAGGAACTTTCTTTGGATGCTTGGGCGTATCGCAGATTGCGGACTTAATTGGACGCAGAATGTAAGCCTCTTCTCATTTGAACTGGAACTCGCCAACGACAAAAGAGCAAGCAACTTGCTAACAAAAATCACAGGGCAATTATGGCAGCATGCTGTGTCTACTTCTTTGGAGTGGTACTCGAAATCATCGCCGCGCAGATTCCCACCCTGGTCGCTGGCCGTTTCTTTGCCGGCTTCGGAGTTGGACTTGTTTCTGCTCTCGTTCCGCTGTACCAGTCCGAGGCTGCGCCTAAACGGATCCGCGGATCGATCGTGTCAGGATACCAGTTTGCCATCACACTAGGAATTTTGATTGCATGTATTGTGAACAATGCATGCAAAGACTTGACAAACGCCTATGCATATAAGATCACTCTTTGCTTGCAATTTGTTTGGGCGTCGGTGTTGTTCATTGGGATGTATTTCTTGCCGGAGACACCAACATGGTATGTCAAGGTCGGCAAACTAACAAACGCGCAAAGATCACTTGCCAGGCTACGCGGCCTACCTGACGATTCCGATGTGGTCGTTCGAGAGTTGAAGGACATCGAAGCTAACCACGAACTTGAACTCTCGTTTGGGAAGTCGGGATGGAAAGATGTGTTTTCTAGAGATCGGCGCCAGTTATTTCGCCTCTTGACAGGATGTTCAGTTCAAGCACTTCAGCAGCTCACGGGAGTTAACTTCATTTTCTACTACGGCACGACCTTTTTCAAATCCGCCGGTATTCAAAACTCGTTTGTTATCTCGATGGTTACGTCTGCGGTCAACGTCGCATCCACGATTCCTGGTCTTTATCTGGTTGAAAAACTTGGCCGCCGAAGCCTCTTGCTTATCGGCGCCGCCGGCATGTTAACCTGCGAGTTTGTCGTTGCAGGAATCGGACTTGCGGTAACCACGGACGTAGCGAACAGATGCCTTATTGGGTTCACGTGCATTTACATCTTCTTCTTTGCATGCTCGTGGGGACCAGTGGCGTGGGTATTGGTAGGCGAATTGTTTCCCCTCCGCACGCGCGCAAAATCAATGGCGTTAGCGGGTGCCTCGAACTGGATTCTAAATTGGGCCATCGGGTACTCGACGCCCTTTCTTGTGGAATCCGGTCCCGGCAACGCGAACTTGAAAACAAATGTGTTTTTCATCTGGGCCGGCTTTTGCACGGTCTGCTTTATTTTCACCTACCTTTTCGTGTATGAAACGAAGGGGCTGTCACTTGAGCAGATCGACGAAATGTACCAGACCGTACGGCATGCGTGGCACTCGAACGGTTTCGAGCCTTCTGAGGAGCTGAATCTTCTTCATTCCATTCGGGTCACAAGGGATGACGAAATGAACGAATTCCAGCTAGAAGATGAGAATGATATAGACTTGCATGCTCAGAGGTTTCCGGAGGCACTGTATAATCCCATGCCTGCCGTTGGTCCGTTTCGTCGCGAGTAAGATTGATGAGTTAAGTGATTAGAGCAAGTTGACTTGCTGTTATTCTGTGTTATTCTGCGATATTCTGTATTGTTCTGTATTATTCTGTATAATTAGCTCACTTGGTAATTTGAGAAAATTGTCTGCTCCGTATTGCAATAATAGAGAGATGTATCGAGATTCATAGTCTGAGGGCTGTGGACCCTGAACGCAACTCAGAGAAGAGTTCTGTAGTCACCCACAGGGGCCCACATTTGACCTCCCATCTCACTGTCTTCAATTACATCTCAAAAGTCAATTCTATCCACTTAGTAGCTACTAGAAGGAACAATTTGTTCAATGGCACCAATTAGCACTGTTCTTATAATTGGCGGTTCAGGGTTTTTAGGAAATCATCTCGTGGACCAGTTCTCGAAACTGACGCCAACGCCTGCGGTCCATATCCTCGACATCAGACCGCCGCCGCCAGTATCCGACAAGTTCTACTCGTTCAATCCTGATGACATCGTCTTTCACAAGGGCGATATTACAGATCCGGACTCGTTGCGGGCTATCTTTCGCGAAGTCAAGCCGGAGGTGATAGTGCACTCTGCATCGCCTGTGCACGGCCTTGGGAAGGAGGTCTACTTCAAGGTGAACGTCGATGGCACGCGCGCGATCGTGGACGTGGCGCTCGAGGACGAGTTTGCTGGCGCGATCAACGCTTTGATCTACACGAGCAGCGCGAGTGTCGTGTATACCGGCGCCGACCTGCGGAACGCGGACGAGACGACTCCTATTCCGAAAGTCCACATGGATGCCTACAACGAGACCAAGGTCCTCGGCGAACAGATTGTGCTTGACGCAAATGGAAAGCGGCCGGGTTTCAAGACGTGTTCACTGAGACCCAGTGGTCTCTTTGGGTATGGCAGTGCTGATAAGCAATATATACTGGTTTTCAGGCTGACCGCTAATTGCATAGTCCCGGCGATCGGCAACTGGTTCCCGGCATGCTCGACGTCCTTAAAACTAATGGCACCCTCTTTCAACTTGGAAATAACGACAATCTCTTTGACTTCACATACATCGGCAACGTCGCGCATGCCCACGTTCTTGCCGCCAATAAGCTTTTGGACGACACTGTCACGAACGTCGCAGGCGAAGCATTCTTTATCACGAATAACACGCCCGTCTACTTCTTCACCATGCCGCGCACGATCTGGGCACATCGAGGCTACGTTGCGAAATTTACCATCAAGATGCCGAGGGACCTTGGCATGACGCTGGCTTCTCTAGCGGAGGTTTATGGCAAATTGAGCGGCAGACCCGTTCTGTTTACAAGATTCAGGGTCGCGTTCACATGCGCCAACCGGTATTTTAACATCAACAAGGCAGTTACTCGGCTAGGATATCAGCCGCCCGTAGGGCTTGAGCAAGGGGTTATCAAAACGTTGGAATGGATTGATGATGAAGAGGAGAAATCCAAAACTGCTTCTGAAAAAAAGACGGAATAGGTTTTGGGTACAATGTTACACAGTATAGCAGATAGAAGAGCATTGCTTAAAGATTATTGTACAGAAAAGCTCAGAGAGCAGATTATGCGTTCATTCCAAAACTAAAACATCGCAGTAGAGTACATACAGTAAAGAAATCTTTTTTAACCTCTAGTTTATCTACAATTCATCCTTTGCAGCAAAAATATGTTCCAGCTTATCATTCTGCCTCTGTCGGTCTCGTGCAAGCGCTGCTGCCGCCTCCTCCGATACTGAACGGTCAACTGGTACCTCAACCGGGACGTCAACAGGTTCCAAGCCATTGGTGTTGCATACTAAGACACCAGCCTGGTGGGGCGACACGCCAAATCGTCTGCCATTCTCCACCGCGATTGCCTTCATGCCCGAGAAATGGTCGCCTGTTTTGTCCCAGAATATAGTCTGCCACTTCCTATCAGTATCTTTCAGCATCACGTTGACACTGTCTGAGACGATGAGCTGGCCGCCGTCTTCGTCCACGCGGTCGACGAAGAGACCGCCCCAAGAGGCCGTCGGCTTGCCGCTAGAATATGCCTTGTACTCACCCGAGTACGAATTAGCAGCCGCAAAAACAATACCACCCAGCTCGTTAGAATACGACATATGTGCTGGGAGATACGGCGTACGGTAGAACCGCTCGCCAGGGTAGAAGTGCATGATTCCAAGACTCTTGTTGTTGGCAACTTCTTCAGGGTCCAGATCATTGGGCGGGATGTACAGCTTGTACCCATAAATGCCATACTGAATGCTAGCAACATAAAGAACGTCATCTACGTACTCCATACCAATCGGTGTTGTGGTCGCACCGACGGCCTTGGAGGTGATGTTTGTCATGTTCGTAAAGTCCATGTAACCCAGGGTGCCAAACGGGATGGCGGAAACAAACTCCAATGTACCAACGACAGATCGGTACGGATAGCCCAGAGTGTTTGAAAAGAAGACCTTTGTGGGTGAAATGGGCGCAACGGAGACAGGATCCAAGATGATTTCCTTGTTCTGAAGCGAGACAACCTTTTCAACAGTGCCGGAGGACAAAGTATAGTCAATAACCTCAATCGATGCATTGTGCCTGGATGCGTTCGTGATGAAGATCCGGAGCGTCTCCTCTGACGGCGTGCCGTCTTCGTTGGGCACGTAGACGCCGTAAACACCTTGAGGACGAAGCTCGCCGAAGTCCGCTCCAAAATCAATAGGAACCGGCGCCGCATTGTTCACGTAGTCCCAGATGTAGACAGAACCGGATGGGGTGCCCTTGACATATCCCTAAATCGAGCCAGATTAGTACCCGATCCAGTAATTCCTGCATGCAGTCTTGCAGAACCAACTCACGGTCACGAAGTTGCTGCGCTTCTTGTATGGATCGCAAGACACAATAGCGAGATCACCGTAGACCTTGATATCCTCACATGTACCAAAGATCTCTGGGAATTTCACAGAACAAATGCTGTCGTAATAGGTGACCTCCGGAAGCGGTTCTGGCTCGTAAGTAACCCAGAGAGGCGGACGCTTGAAGTACTCGCCGTAGAGGGTTTTGCCGAAGAACCACAGCATCGGGAACATAGCCGGTCCGAAAAACATGATGCAGGTCTCTCTTCCTTTACTATGCAAACCAGTGTTCGCAAGTTAAAGAATATACGGAAAAGAATAAAAATAAAGACGAAAAAAAATCTCGCCGACCCACAAAGATTCGATTGCGAAAGCGATGGAACGATTGTGGGTTCTTGAATAAAGTTTGATGGCGTTATTATGATAAACACTCAGTTCTTCGAGAACACCAAACTCAAATTCGTTTTCTTCCTCATAATTTGATGGAAACAGATATTTATATTCACTCTACAATGTCTCTTAACACTGCAAGCACGTCCGCTTAGCCCAGCTTCCTCTTCAGCGCCTTTTGCAATTTCCGTCTCTTTCTCAGCTTATGTTTCTTCATCTTCAACCGGCGCTTCCTGACGACACTAGTCATCTGCATAGACGAATCTTCTGGCACCAGTCGTCCTGCAGTCCTTTCCACATCCTCCTCCGTGACGTACTGCCCTACAAACACCTGCTCATCTTCGTCTGACACAATGCGCACTACATGCATGCCCTTCTCGTCTAAGCGCCGTTGTAAATCCTTGATCCCCTGGAAGTTGACGTCCACCTTAGCAACGCAGATCAGGGTGGTCAACAAGTCTGCCGAAGCAAGTATGTCCTGACGCTCAGGGTCCTCGGTCACGTTTTCGACGTCAAATTTCTGTTCCACGATTTTCATTGCTGCTTCCGAGATAACAGTGTTGGACGAATGCTTAGTGCCCGGTGAAGGCGGCGGCCTATAGCCTCGCACTGTTTCCAGTACGCGATGCGGCAAGTTGCGCATTACTGGGTCAAGCACCATCCCACTGGCTGACACGGTGCCGATAGGGTGCGTAAACGCGTCCAACTCGTAGCAGGGTTCGTCCAGGTCGGTCTCGGGGATGGCGTAATCGTTAAACTGCAAAGGACGGAAGCCAGCGAGCAAGCTATCTAGAGCTAGATCTGTTTCACCCATCTGTTAGAGCACACTGTCTCAAAACTGAATTGAAATGATTATAAACGAACCATCAATATCCTTATGTTGCTTGAACGGTACGTCAGTTGGTTGAGCGGGAACAGTCGAACCTGCTGCCGGTGCAGCAACGGCCGATTTACCAATGGAGCTTGCAGCAACGGCCGGCGCGACAACCTTCCTCAAGTGCTTCCTGCCTCGTCCTCCGCCGTGCCTTGAAGGTGGCGAAGATGAATAAAATCTAGAAGCCGGTGAAGCAAAAGTGGACTGCACGAACGGCTGTGCTAGCACGGGAGTCATGAGACCACCGCCCCCGGCAAGTAGCGGCCCGCGAAGAGCTCGCATGACCTGCCGCGCAACCATATCTGGAGTGCTATTTCAAACGGTGCGTTGAAGAAGAGGCAATTCTCGACAGCCTGACGAGCGCAAAAATGTTAGCACAATTCCACAGAGTCCCTTTTGCCTGCTTGGCCAAAGAAATGAGGAGAAAAACAAACAGCATTAACAATGCCAATCAAAGCAGAGCGTAGGCCCCTTTAAATAACAAACACTCACACTTAGAACAACAACAGTAATAGCAAGAAATTGGCCGATCAGGCTTGTCCAATTCTACTGCTGTCGATGGGCTCTCGGAATCCGCACGGAAAAAAAGCAACAGGAAAGGGTTTCCTTCCCGAAAACGTATGTAGAACGTTTTAGGGTTCTGTAATCGTGTCCTGCCAGCAGCAGGCAGATGATTCCTTGCGATCTTTCATCGCAGATTGCACCTCAGCATAGAGCGATGCGTCCGTTTCTATTACATGAAATAAAAATAAATCTGTATATTATTGCAATATTTCGGATATTTGTAGTCGATTGTTTCCCATTTAAGGAGGGAGAAGTAAATGAATGTGCTGGATTTATATCACCACAGCAGTGGAATAGCCACAATGTCACTATACGATTTATATAACGGAGGCAGAACAACCTGATCATACGCGCTGAATCACTTTGGCCCCTGAAAATAAATTTTGTGTTTTCGAGCTCATCTCCGGACATATATACCTTCGAACTGCCTGGATTTAGCAATGAGCGATACAGAGGATATCTTGGGCGGCAATTCCGCCTTATTCGACGAACCGGAAGGATATTTTAAGCCCGAAATACCACCGTCCTTTGATTCATATGACAGAAAGTCGGAGTTTATAACTGATGGCCAGTATGTGATTATCTGAAGCTTCACCTCTCTCTCTTTCGGTCGGTTACCAAAGTGAATTGACTTGTTACGTGCAGGCCTTCAAAAATTACATTACGTCTTGTCGGCAAGTCGCCGCTGTGGGGCCACCTTTTATGGAACGCTTCCAAAGTCACCGCCAACTTCCTCGACGAGCACGCTGCGACGCTTCTAGCTGGCAAGACCGTGCTAGAGCTCGGCGCCGGTGCCGGCCTGCCGTCGTTCATTGCCGGGATCCACAGCGCGTCGCGGGTTGTGATCACGGATTTTCCGGAGGTCGAGCTGATTGACAATATAGAATACAACGTCGCGCATGTCGACGGTATCGACCGGAGTACATTCAGAGTGTGCGGGTATATCTGGGGCGCAGATGCCAAGTCTCTTACGGACGCCCTGCCTGCGGGTTCGGATGGCTATGATCTCGTCATTTTGTCCGACGTTGTGTTTAACCACAGCGAGCACGCGAAGCTTCTAAAGACTTGCTACGACACCCTTTCTCGAGCTAATAAAGATGCCAAAGTCTTCGTTGTCTTTACACCTCATCGCGCGAGACTCGTGCATAGGGATTTCCAGTTCTTTGAGGATGCGCAGAAAATGGGCTTTAAAGTCGAAAAGCTATTTGAAGAGAAATGGTGGCCGATGTTTGTCGAGGAAGAGTCGACAAAGGATATACGAAGTATGGTCTACGGGTATTACTTGAGCCTGTGACAATTTTCAAATCAAGGGACGAGTTCATGAATCTAATTGGGATATTTTCTCAAAGGTATATTTTATACACCATGTACAGTTAAATTTTTTTGGGAAAGGTATGATAGCGAGGGTGATCTTTTGGAAAATGGATTCATGGAAGGGCGAGAATTTAGTTGCACTAAAGATTATTGTGTTTTGCTGTGCACCTGGCGGTTGACTATTTGCCTGACCTATTCGCCACAGCTATAGTTATGCTCTATTTATCACTGAAATTATTAATTAAAAACCAAAATCATCAAGTCGTAAATTCGTAAGTTCGTAACTAACACAAAACGTTTGTCCCATAAGTTCAATCCCAATTCCAGTCCCTAAACAATCTTTTTTGTCCAATAAACAAATACCCAAACATAAACACAAAATGCAATACACTCTGATGCAAGCCATGCCGCCAATGCTTTAAAATTTGCCTGTCCTACGATGCGTGTGATGCCGGTGGTGCTTTCGTTCCAGCCCATCTTTTCCGATATCTCTCTTTGTTATTGACGCCCCCAGTCGCGCCGCTATATCTTCAGTCGTGTCGCACGTCACAATGACGCTGTCATCGTTCGGCAACGCCGTGCACACTGTGCCGGTCGGGCAGTCGAACGTCACCCACGCGCCATAGTTGCACTGGGCAAACTGACCTCCAACGCATGCGACCGCGCCCGTCTCACACGTCGACGTGGCCGACAGTGTCGTGTACAGCTGGTTCTCGCAATTGGCTAGCGCAATGCCAGTGAGACCGGTGCACGATCCCGTGGCCGCGGAGGAGGATGTCAGTGTCGAGTCCAACGTCGAGTCAACAGAGACGGCGGTGGAGACGCTGGGGCTGAGTGTCGATGTCGTGAATGTCGCAGCAATGGTGGAGAATATGGTGACCGTGATAAACTGATATTGCGTCGAAGAGGTTGGGCTGACGATATCGATTATTGCTGAAGAGGACTCCACTGCACCTGCGACGAAAGCGGACGAAGACGCCATAACAGGAGTGAAAACCGATGAGGAAACTGTGGTAGGAACCTCGGAAGCTGCAATGGAGCTTGACGACGGAACAATGACGGGCGCCAAATAAGTACTTGTAGGCACAACCGGCTCGACCGACGACAATGTCGGTGGTTCAATCACAGACGCAACAACAGTGGTAGGAACCGCGGAGGTCTCAATTGAGCCTGGCAGAGAAACAATGACGGGCGCCTCATAGGTACTTGTCGGCACAACCGGATCGATCGACGTCCAGGCAGTTTCAACCACAGGCGCAACAAAAGAGGACAGAGTAGTCGTTGGGGTAATAGGTTCGACAGACGAGGCAGTGGATTCAACTACCGCGGGAGCAGTGGAGATCACCAGTTCGGTTGTTGTAGCCACAGGATCGGAGGCAGAGTCAGTAGAGCTGGACATCTTAACAAACAGATTCTGTCCGCGCTCGATAGATGAAATATATTCCACATTCACGCCGCTTGATCCATCTGAAGAAAAGGCGGTCGTAGTGGCGGGCCAAACATCCATAGCCGTTGACGTAGCAGGAACAAATTGGCTCTCAGTAGACCATGCCAGTGACATCGTGGATGCTGCGCTTGTTGCGACCACAGCTGCAGATTCCGAAATATAGCCAGTCGATACTTGGCCCAAGATTGACTTGATCCCACTGGCAAACGTAACACCGTCCTCATAGTTCGCAAACGCCTGGCTCGCGTCCCAGACCATGATGCCGCCGAAGGACGAGAGGTCCGTAATCGAGTTCAAAAGGCTCAGCAGCGCACTCGGTGTGGCATAGCCCGAGCCTGCGGCAGTCGAACTTCCCGGAACACCGACATACAGCTTCACGTTCTTATTGACCGCGCTGCCAGATACCCACGATTGCCAGTCAGAGTTGTAATTAAACTCGCTCGGGTTCGCCACGCCGCAGTAGTTGTTGTAAAACTGGATGAAGACAAAATCAAACCAAGCGTTGTCGAGCGCGTCGCCTATGCTGGCGTCAGGAAACGGGCACTGAGGCGCGGCGGAGATGTAGTACTCGCCGCCGGCATATAAGGAGCGCATCTGCGCGACGAACGCAGCGTAGCCGACGGGGTTCTTGTTTTCAATGTCGAGATCAAAGCCGTCCACAACTGCGGCGCCGAACGGACGCGTGTCCGATGTGCCTCCGCCAAACATATTCCACATTTGAGTCGCAAAGCTCGTAGCCTGTGCATCGTCCCTGAAACCGTAAGTTCCGGCCTCACCGCCGAGCGACAAGAGCACTTTAACCCCCAGTCCTTGACAGGTCTGTATGTCTGAGCTGCAATTGTAGACTGTCAGTGCTGCTCACAGAAAAAAAATGACAAATGCACAACACATACGCTATCTGGTCGCACTGGAGCAACGACGTGCCCGAAAATGACGTCGTGCATGCACTGGCGAAGTTGGCTTCCGGCATGTTGTCTGAACCAAAGAACGTCGTCAGGAACGCGAGAATGACAATGTCGACGCTGCCGCTTTGGCAGTATGAGGCCAGCGAATCTTGCGACCCCGCAGAGGCCTGGCCCCAGTACACGGCCACGTTCTCATTGGATGACGCCGAGAAGGCTCCGGAGACAATTGAAAAGAAGGGCGCCAAAATAATGAAACCGAGCAACAATAACGACCGCATTGTCTGAAATAAGCGAGTGTAGGTGGCGGCTTCTATATATATATATGTACTATGCTGGCCAACAAGGAACGCCGATGGAAGTTGCCAGACTAAAGCGGACGGTTCGGCGGTATGTACTGAGATAAACGAGCGCAAAATTCGTAGAACAGTTATATACAATAGAGAACGGAAGGAAAAGTCATCAGAACGTGAGCAGGAGCTGCAGCCAGAAGTAGGTGTGGCCCTCGTAAGTATTTAAGCAGACTGTTGCCGTCCATTCGGGGCTGGAAACACAAAGCACAGACATCGACGGTCTATCGAACCGGGGCTTGAGAGAAATGCATCTGGGCAACCGAGATGCAGAGCACGAAGTACGGCGAGCTCAGGGACAGGGGTTGCGCAAGGGGTATTAGGTGCATTCCAGCCTGCCGACGCGTCAAGACTTCAGTTCGAGCGAAAATGAGCTAGGAGGCGCGTCCCAGGGGGTGAGCACGGACGCCCGCGGCTGGATCAGCATCAGCATGAGACGCGTTCCGTTGACCAGTTCATGACTGCGCCGCCCTAGCTATGAGTAGCAGCTTTTTGGATAACCGGTAGATCTCGACAGACTTGCATCGCGTTAGGCAGACGAAACAGAATTTTTTTCGGAGCGCGACTCAACTCGGCTCCACACAACAGCCACAATATGCAACGGTGGAGTCAATCTCCATCCCAGATTAACAGCACCCAAAGTTTCGCCTAGCGTGCCGTCCACGCCTGCGGGCGTCGGAACACAGGATCGCAGTGCACAGAAGTGCACAGCTCTGTAAAAATTCGTGTGCAGGAAAAGAGTGCTCACCAAAAAAAAGCTCAAACTTTAAATCAACTGTTCGCGTCAAGCTCGCGTCGCGTGTCGGTCCCCCTGAACTCCGCAACACTTGAAACCGCTACCGGATCTAGTTCTTCGCCTCGCAAACTCGCACATGACATGTACACATTCTCAACCTCATCTCACCAAAACCCCTCTTGAAATTGTTTTATCTTAGACAATCATAAGTCCAGTGACCATTATAGGCAGTTCAAAGTGGACAATATGATCAAGCATCACTCTGCCGATTGGTTGACCAATCACTTGGGAGCCATCATGTCGGCAGTGACGCAGTGACATCCTACCAACCATTGCGTCTAGCATTGCATGCAAGTGCTACCGCCTCAGAACCGTGTTGAAAGTCAGACTCACTATCGCCGACCGCAATCTGACGCATTGCAAAATACTTGGAGAAAGAATATCACAATCTCCTTTTCACTAATAATGATGCCGACGGTGCCCTCTATTTGTGCTATGCATCTCGTTGTCATACCAATTACGGCGGGAATTGGCACAGACCTTTTGGCTAAGTTCAAGGTGCTGATCGTCAATGACGCATCCTCGCATCGTGAGTGGTTGAGCGGTGCAGTCATAACCCCATGCCGAGATATTCTGAATAGCTCCATTGGCAATTTTAATTCGCAGCCAAGTTCTCGTCTACAGGCAGAAAGGTAGAATGCCTAGGATCCCTCTTGAATCAACCTTGACGACAGCTTCGCAATCAATACTCGCATTCTTGACAATTCGTGCTCTACTCCGCCATCTCTTGATACGAGATTTGGCTGCACATTAGCTACTGGATCCGAGAGCATCGAAACCAGCCCACTGATTTCAGAGATATGCGCCGAGCGGCGGCGTGCAGAAGACAGTGCCGAAGCGAGAGAGAGTAATTTATCTCGTAAGACAGTGTAGCTATTGCCCGCAATATTGCATTAAAACAACCACCAAGTACTCTAAAATTAAGAGCTCGACGTACCTTTCGACAAGTTCCTCGTCCTCGGCCTCGGTTGATCCAGCGAGTTCTAGCCACGACTCCGGCAGGGCTTCGATAATTCTGCAGAATTTGAATCAGTCTTCCAGCACCGACATCACCACAGTATCGCAACGTACTGCTCGTCTGTCAAGTCCGCTTCGCCTCTGAGAACCAGCTGCTGTGTATCGCCCGCTGCTGATGCGACAGCGGACACGCCAGTGGTGGCCGCGAGAACCCTGTTCCTGTACAATTTGTCAAGCTGCAACGCAACGTGCTGAACAGCCTGACTGGAATATACTCGTCTTATGTGGCGGCGCTGTAGAACGTGCACTGTCGCGTAGGTTAGCAATGGCAAAAACTTTGTGTACTGTGATGGAGTGCGCACGTCTGTGAAGAACCCGACTAACCGCAACGGACGACGCGACCTGTGAATTCTCTTCGAGCCATTGCTGCGAGGGTTGAAGAGGAACAGCAAGTAAGCGCACCTGCGCTTCCAGAAACGCGCGCTTCGCGTCATATACATTGGCCATCACCGCCACTCTCGGTTGGATATCTGGAAGTCGTAGGTCAAAAACAACTCTGAACTCGTTTGGGAGGTTCGCGTAAACAATCGCGTCTCTTGCAACCTCTAACCCTATCCCTGAACTGCTGTAAATGATCCTCCGACGGATGCTCCGATGTCGTTCACAGGCCGTGATTCGTATCCACAGCTCACAACTAGGTCTACTAACCCAACTAGGATAAAGTTGATGCAAGGTCCTTTACTATAGCCTGTCCTCAGGCACATCATTTTGTTCAAAAATCTAGAAAAATATCGCAGCAAAGTCGCCGATTCTATAACAAAGAACTAGTAAGAGTTGGTAATATTTTCATATTTGCTGAAAACAAAAGCCTCATCTCGTTGCACTTTCCAAACAAAAAACACTTTACAGTTCAAACCTTTTGCATGAATCTGATTCGGATTGGGTTAGACGAGACTCGAGTGTGAGGTGGGAATAAGGGTTCCCAGCTCCGTGGCCGAGCCCGTTTTGCCATACATATAGTCCTACCGTCTCCTGTCGCCACACTTATAAGAGAACGCACTTGTCCTCCTCTCGAAAGAGATCCCATTCGCTTTCTGGCAGTATTGCAGTTTTGCGCTATATTAGCGGTATGATATTTCATTTGTTGTGAGGCGGAGCTACTGGTCTGTTGACCCCCAACTAACTAGACACTCCTCACTATATAGGTCCACATTTTGCAGGCAGGC